>CM039473.1:8530443-8580403 GCA_022433065.1 Begonia loranthoides
AATTTGTCTTCCCGGCATCCCAAACGTGTAACCTTTCAATTCTGCATATTTTTATTTATTTCTTATTTTTATTTTCATGGCAAACATTGCGCCTATTTTGTGAGGGTAAAGCATGGTTATAAGCTTTACTCATTCATGCATTTAGATTGTTGGTTAGGTTAGATGGTGATGATTGAGTTATAGGCTAAGTCCAATCCTTTTCAAGCCCAAGGAAAGAGCAAGCCCAAAGAAAACATCAAGGAGCTGCCACGTGTACGCCATGCATGTTCTTCCACCAGCTTTAATCTCGGCCATTCATTCCACATTCATCCAAGAGCCTGCATATTGCCACCCACATGCCTCATCTTGGCCGTCCATCATCTGCCTCATCTCGACCGTCCATCACCCTTACTCATCATCACCTAGGTTATAAATTTCCATGGTTAGACGCATTGAAAGACAATTTTTTGACAAGATTAATATATTACTATTTCCCTTCCCTGTGAGGAGATTCCGACTCCGTCGAGCGGCCGCCCCGGATCTTCGAATCCGAGACGAAGTAGAGGACTTCCTTGTTAGCGAGCTCGTGGTGCTTGAGCTAACTCGTAAGTTTTCCCTTTTCAAACTTCCATTGGGAGTTTGAGCGAGGGAAAACCGAACCATTGCCCGCGATCGGTAGATTTTCTTCGAAAATCTAGAATCCGTGAACCTAACGTTAGATAGTTCCCGGATCCGATCAAAGGTCTACATCTCCGTCCCTGTCATTCTTCGTGAGTTGCTAACACGTATTTCCTTTTGCAGGTCGTCTCGTGTCACTATGTCACTGTCTAAGTCCGTCAGCAAGCAACACAAAAACCAGGTCCAGAAGTCTCTGTATTCTGATTCAACAAGTGCCACAGCAACTGGATAAATCCCATCATTGGCATCAATGCTGATAGCTGTGAGCAATTGGCCTGGGCACGACCCCTTCAAGTCTGGATGCATACATTTCAGCCAAAACGACGTGGTATTGAACGACGGACGTCAGTGTCCTTCTAATGGACGTCCGTCATAATGGGGGGGAATTCTGTTGTTTTAAGATCGCGTGTGCCCCGCACGTGACCCACTACGACAGATTCAATCCTGGCCGTCGATCCAGACGATGGACGTCCCTCGCTCGATGCAACGGCTAAGGATATCCCATCCGTCTTCGCTTCTCGCAGAGACACCAGATTCAATCCTGGCCGTCGATCCAAACGAGGGACGTCCCTCGCTCGATCCAATGGCCAGCGAATGTCGTCCGTCCGTCGCCTCTAGACGATTCCAGCTTCGTCTCTGCCATCGCCCGCCATCGTTCATCTTCTTCGAACCGCAGAGAAGGACAAAGCTTGACGTCCTTCGACTCTATTCGACGCCGCTTGACAGAGTACAAACGGGGGCGTTAACCTCAACGGCCCTGGACGGAAATCGTGACTGCGAGGTCACCAGTGAGATTTTTCTATAGTTCAGAGTTTTAGTTGTTAAAAAATAATTTCCAGAATTTGATTTGTCATTAACCACGAACTATAGGATCTGCAGTATTATTTTCTCTTTTCATTATTCCCTTGCTATCCATAGACTTGACAGAGATTTTAATGTGAATGATTTGTGGAAATGGAAAATTTAGGTGCCCTATTTGGATCTCTACTGATATCTAAAATAGATTTGGATACACTCTCTTTACTCTATCATATCGTTACATAGTAGTAGTGGTGTCTAATGGGCGGGCTGGCTCGCCAGCCCGCCCACTCGGCTCGGGCCCGGTAGACGGGCCGAGCCGAGCCCGAGCACCCGGGCTCGCGAGCTCGGCGAGCTTGGCTCGCGAGCCTGCCTGGCGGGCTGGCTCGCGAGCCTGGCGAGCTGGCCCGGCTAGCCAGCAGGCGAGCCAGCCCGCCAGATGTTCACTGTGAGCCCGAGCTCACGACTCGGGGAGACGGGATCCCACGACGACGGGGAGACGGGATCCCTTTGGCCTGAGCTGACGAGTCGCGACGATGGGGACGGAGCTCGCGACGACGGGGACAGAGCTCGCGTGAAGGACCGGGCTCGCGACGACGAGGACAGAGTCGGGACGACGAGGACGACGAGGACTGCGTCAATGGCGATCGCCGGCAAGACAGAGCTCGCCGACTCTGTCCCGACGTCGCGAACTCCCGACGCAGAGAAGCCTACGCGAACTCCCGACGCAGAGAAGCCTTCGCGAACTCGCGACGTCGCGAACTCCTGACGTCGCGAACTCCCGACGTCGCGACTCGCGACTCTGTCCTTCGCCGCTTCTCTGTCCCGACGTCGCGGCAGAGCCTTCGCCGCTTCTCTGTGAGATTTCTCACAGAGAAGCAACGTTGCTTCTCTGTGAGAACTTCTCACAGAGAAGCAACGGTCTTCAGACCGTTTCTTGCAACGGTCTGAAGACCGTTGGCGAGCAGGCGAGGGGCGATGGCATTGGCAACGGTCTCTAGACCGTTGCCTGGAGCGCATGGCGAGCCCCCTCACTGGCAGTGAGTCACTGCCAAATGCCAACGGACCGTTGGCAACGGTTGAAAAATTTAACGGTTGAAAAAAAATTTTCTATATATACTCCTCATTATCTCTCAAATTTTTCATCCCAACTTTCTCACATTCTCTCAATCTTTTCACAAATTCTTCTCATTTTCTCTCAATATCTCCTTCTCAATTGCTTAATCTCTCCATCATTCTCCCAATTTCAAAGGTATATTTTATTTTTATAATTTTAATTTTTTTAATTTAATGTGTATTACAAAACAACTAATTTTTTTTTTTGCAATTTTTGTAGGACTCGTATTCGGGGAGGAGGTGATCACAATTCACAACAATTGCATACTATTGTTGCGTAATTGGTGTGCGGTATCATTTTATTTATTAATTGTTTCGTAGTAGTCAATTTTTTTAATTATGGATCCTCGTGATTTTTTGATTGACACTTTTAATGACACTAACGATGATATTGAAGAAATTAGGGAAGATAATCTCACAATTGCAATTGATCAATCATCGGCACATGCATCCACATCGTCACCTAGAAAAAAAAGAAGTAAAACATCGGAGGTATGGAATAATTTTGAAATAAAAGATATTAAAATTGGTGGAAAAATAGAAAGTAGAGCACAATGTAAATATTGTATTAAACATTATGCATACGTATCCGGTAGTTCTACTAGCACACTTGGTAGGCATTATGAAAAATGTCACGCTAACAAGCAAGTGAAAGACCCTACACAAACACTCATAAATGCTAGTGGCAGTGGCAATTTTATGTATTCACATAATAAAATGAGAGAAGGAGTAGCAAAATATATATCACAATCTGAAGCACCTTTATCTATGTTTGATAGCGAGTTATTTGAAAATTTTATGAAAGAGTATATTAATCCTAGTTTTAGACGAGTCCCTAGAAGTACGACGCGAAGTGATATTATTAAAATGTATAATCATATGAAAAATGAATTAATTGAGTTTTTTTCAAATGCTCCGTCTATGTCTATTTGTATTACTTCTGATTTATGGAGTGCACCTAATGCTTTAGGATATATTGTCGTAACTTCTCATTTTATTGATGACTCTTGGCAATTAAATAAAAGAATATTAGGATTTCGTAGTTGTGAATATCCACATAGTGGCGTTACCATTTATAGATATATTGTTGGAATTTTGCAAGAATATGCTATTAGAGATAGAATTTTTAGTATTACGCTAGATAATGCTGCTGCTAACGATGTTGCAATTTTTGAATTTAAAAGGTTATTTCAATTAGATACGGCTCATAATACTCTTTTTCATATGAGATGTGTTTGTCATATTTTAAATTTAGTTGTTCGAGATGGCATGTCACATATTTCGCTACATATTGAATCTATTCGATCTGCAATTTCTTTTATTACTTCATCTAATACGCGACAACAAGAATATAAAGAATATTGTAAAATTGCTCAACTTAAACCAAGAAAATTAAAAACCGATGTAGATACAAGATGGAATTCGACTTATTTAATGTTAGAAAATGCTAAGCCATATTGGTTAGTTATTTGTGCTTATATTAGTGAAAAAACAAAATGTATTACTCTTGATCATAATAGTTGCGATATTGCTAATTTATTTCTTGATTTTTTAAAACCATTTTATGAAGCTACAAATAAATGTTCGGGAATTTATTATCCCACTACTCATCTTGTTCTCCCAATTTTTATAAAATTAACGGGTACTTTTCAAATATTTAAACAAAGAAACGAATTTTGTGCATTAATTGAAAAAATGGAAACAAAATTTAAAAAATATTGGCTTAACATACCTCATATTTTTTGTTTTGCATGCATAATGCATCCTAGATTTAAATTAGATGGAGTGCGTATAATGCTTGATAGAATTTCTTCTAATTTAGGTATTTCTTCTTCAATTAATGGTGCTCAATTAAGAAATGAAATTGACAATTTATTTTCTTCTTATGAAATTAAATATTCTAATAATCGTTCAATTCTGTCATATGATATGCATGCTAGTTCTAGTAGTGGTGCTTGTGGTGGAGATCCACAAGATTTTATGTATGATATATTTAAGCAAATAGATAGCAATGTTCATTCTTATAATTCACAAAGAAATGAACTCGATATTTATCTTAACACCTACCATAAAATTTCTTGCCCCGAGGATTTTGATATTTTGGCTTGGTGGAAAGTCAACTCTATTTCATTTCCTATTCTTTCTAGAATGGCACGTGATCTACTAACACCTCCGGTCTCTACAGTAGCATCGGAGTCTGCTTTTAGTGCAGGTGGACGTGTGTACGATGATAAACGAGGAAGACTTGCACCAGAAATCGTTGAGGCACTCATTTGCATGAAGGATTGGAACGACGCTGTGACGAGAGATCAACAACGAGAAGATGACATAGTTGAAGAATTCAAAAATTTGGATGTCGAAGACTAAATTTTTATTTAAATTTGAAATTGTAATTTTCATTTTCATATATTTTCTTTATCTTGTAAGTTGTGATTTGAAATTGTAATTTATATTTGAAATTGTAATTTTCATTTTCATTTTGAAATTGTAATAAAAATATTTATTCAATTCAATAAAAATATTTATTCAATTAAATTATTAATTATAGTATTTTTACATTATAATAAATTATTATAATAATAAATGATACTGCACACCAATTACGAAACAATAGTATGCAACAATAGTATGCAATAGTATGCAACAATAGTATTTATCAATTACGAAACATTATATAAGATATTATTATTTATGTATATTTGGCTCGTTAGGCTCGGCTCGTTAAGGCTCGTTAGGCTCGCTCGGCTCGTTAAGGCTCAGCTCGTTAGGCTCGGCAGGCTCGTTAGGCTCGGCTCGTTAGGCTCGGCTCGTTAAGCTCGGCTCGTTAGGCTCGGCAGGCTCGTTAGGCTCGGCTCGTTAAGCTCGGCAGGCTCGACGAGCCAGACTTTTTCAGGCTCGGCCGGCTCGGCTCGGCTCGTTAGCCACCTCTACATAGTAGTACGATTTTGGTATGATTCCATAAGTTCTCGTGTTAGTTCCTTTGGATTTTAAGAAACAACAATCCTAAGTCCTAATTAAAGGTAATAGTTATCATTATTTGATTTCATAAAATTTTCAGTAGTCGCCAATGCGGATTTTACCGCATAGAGAGCGAGAAACAGGGGTAGAGAGAGAAAGATGATACATCGCTGTAGCTGCAATAATAGGATTAAAGGTATGGTTTATTTCATCATTGGCCATTGGTAATGGTAGTACGATAGAGGGGGAGTAGAGAGAGAGAGAGAGAGAGAGGGAGGAGAGAGAGAGAGGTAGTGGTAGCGAAGAGGGGGAGAAGAGAGAGGGGTAGCCGTAGCCGTAGCCGTAGCGTGGCCGTAGCCGTGGCCGTAGGGGCAGAGATATCTCGTTAGAAGAAAAGCTCGAGCTATAATTCTTGTTGCATCAGACTTTGCTCTGATTCGCTTGTTGATGGTACAATCTGTCATTATATGTATAGACTTATACCCACATTGCTCTGAAGGGACGTTGAAACAAATCCATTGCATCACCCTATCTCCCAACAAATATCGATCAGACGGTGGGAATTCGTCATGTTTTGTTTCCTTCTGCAATATCAAAGGGTCACTTTCGCTACTGGTTCAACTCTTGCGCATGCAAGCAGCAATCATTCTAAGTTTTTGAACTAAATCATAAACCAAACTACTCTTTATATGTATGATCTTTTAATCTCTAAGATGAATATTGCATATATATATATATATATACATACATACAATTATAATCATTTTTATTATCTGTAAGTTTCTTTACTTAGAAGCCATCAACCAATACTGTTCTATTCTGAAGTAATAGAATTTTATGGTTTTTTTCTTTCGTGTTTGTTAAAAATTAATTAATTATATTCCATTTTATTGACTGTTTTATTTCAAAATCAAGCTAAAAACAAATCTTCCAAAGTCCAGAGTGAATCAATGAAATTAAAAATTAACAAGAAAAATGAATAGAATAAAATAAATATCTCACCGAGATTAGTACAGCTCATACTGATTGAATGTACATTTACTGTTTGCAGATTGCAGCTCTAACTTGTAGACTAGTACAAGTTATCTTGGCGTGATAATAAATAGGAGGGAATGCTAAATATTTAAGTATCTTTGTACCTTCTTGCATCAATTGGTATTTGACCTCAAAAAAACAAGGTGTTTAAATAAGAAAAACTCGTTATGAATATAATCTTGTCTTAATGTCTTAATTGATGTTTCATAGTTGTATACGTTGAAATAACACAAAAGAGAAAGAAAAAAAATAATGAATACTGAATTTATGTGAAAAACTCAAGACGGGTAAAAAATCACGGCCAGAGGAGAAATCACTAATAGAAATCGGTACAACGAACTTTGCGGCTCAAACATATATTTATAGCATACAGGAAACCCTAATCATACTGAAATACGAAACTCTAATCCTGCAGGAATTAGAAAACCTCTAATGTGGGCCGAAACCGACCTAACCCAATTAGAATCTGGGTCACACTGAACCTTAACAATCTCCACCTTAACACGAATTCCACTTTATAAATATATCTTCATAACTCTAGAAAACATTCTCTTCCACAAAAGCCCCTAAGGGTGAAATCAGTAGTTAATGCCAACCAAGCTCAAACAATGTTTGTTCTTGGGTGTGGGCAAAGTCTCGGTCATCATATTAGCATGATTATCATGAATACTGATTTTACTAACAGCAAAATCACCACGAGCAACCACTTCTCGCACAAAATGATAACGAATATCGATGTGCTTTATCCTCTCATGAAACATCTGATATTTAGTGAGAAAGATAGCACTCTGACTGTTGCAAAACACTATGGCAATCTGCAAATTTCCACTAAGCTCACCAAATAATCCTTTTAACCATAACATCTTTACAAGCCTCTGTAATAGCCATATATTCTGCCTCTGTAGTAGACAATGTAACGGTATCCTATAATGTAGCTCTCCAACTGATAGCGCAACCCCCAACTGTAAAAACATATCCGGTAAGAGATCTCCTCTTATCAATGTCCCCTGCATAATCAAAATCAACATATCCAATGACAGGATCTTTAGTTCTTCCAAATTGAAGACAAACAACACTAGTCCCACGCATATACCAAAGAATCCACTGAACAGCTTTCCATTGTTCCTTTACCGGATTTGCCTTGTACCTACTAACCGCACTAATTGCGTAAGATAAATCTGGACGCGTGCAAACCATAACATACATGAGAGATCCCAGTGCACTAGAATACGGAACTCGTGACATTTAATTAATTTCATCATCTGATTGCGGACATAAGTAGGATGAAAGCCTGAAATGAGTTGCTAAAGGAGTAACAACAGGTTTAGATTTATTCATGTTAAACCTGCAAAGAAATTTCTTAATGTACCCCCTTTGACTTAGGTACATTTTCCCAACTTTTCTATCTCTCTGTATCTCCATAACAAGTATCTTTTTCGCTGCTCCCAAATCTTTCATCTCAAATTCTTTACTCAACTGTGCTTTAACCCTTTTAATTTCTTCTATATCTTTAGCTGTGATTAACATATCATCGACGTATAAGAGCAGATAAATCACTGACCCATTCTTACTATTCTTTATGTAGACACAACTGTCATAATTGCTCATTCTGAAATCTTGAGCAAGTATGAAAGAATCGAACCTCTTATACCACTTTCTAGGCGACTGCTTTAGACCATAAAGAGACTTTTTCAAAGAACAAACATAGTCTTCTTTTCCAGAGAATATAAAACCTTTAGGTTGCTACATATAGATGTCCTTCTCAAGTTCTCCATGTAAAAATGCAATTTTCACATCAAACTGCTCAAACTCAAAGTCGTGAATAGCCACAACACCCAGCAAAGCTCGAATTGAATTGTGATTAACCACTAGAGAAAACACATCAATGAAGTCTACACCTAGAATTTCACTGTACCCCTTAGCAACCAAACGTGCTTTGTACATGTCTTCTTCAACACTTGGCGTACCTTCCTTTTTCTTGAACACCCATTTGCAATGAACAACTTTATTTTCTTTTGGCAATTTAACTAAGTCTCATGTGTCATTCTTTTGAAGAGATTTCATCTCCTCCTGCATGGCGATCATCCATTTCTTTGAATTTTTTGAACTCGCTGCTTCTGAATAAGAAGACTGTTTTTCACTGGAATCTATACCTTCGGCTACACTCAAAGCATAAACAACTAAATCTGCTTCACTATATTTCTGTGAAGGTTTAATCTCTCTTCTTGGTCTATTCTTAGTAATGGAATACTCTGGCGAATCTAATACTGGTGAGTGTGCAGAAGCGGTATCACCTTGATTATCTGAGTTGGTCTAATCCGAAGACTGTGATGTAGACCCTCATTTAACTTCAACCTCAACCTAGCTACTAGATAGATGATTAGTCTTATCTGTCAAGCCCTTTGAAGATGAATTAACAACCATAGAAGCTTCATCAAATACCACATTTCTGCTAAGTATGACTTTCTTAAATTCAAAACACCATAACTTATATCCCTTAACACTAGCCTTGTATCCAAGGAATATGCACTTTAATGATCTGGGTTCTAACTTGCCTTTATCAACATGAGCATATGCTGGGCAACCAAATACTCTAAAAACTGAATAATCAACACGAGTATCAAACCAAACTTCTTTAGTAGCTTTCTTATCAAGAGTATTCGACGGAGAATGATTCACAATACAACAAGCATAAGCATCAGCTTCAGCCCAAAATGACTTAAGTAAACCAGAATCTGATAGCATACACCGAACCTTTTCCATTGTAGTTCTATTCATTTGCTCTCCCACTCTATTTTGTTGTGGAGTACATGGGACTGTCAGATGCCTCATAATTCCTTCTGACCTGCAGAAAGAGTTGAACTCTTCCAAACAAAACTCTAACCCATTATCGGTGCGTAGATATTTTACCTGCTTTCCTGTATGCTTTTCAATTAAAATTTTCCACTCCTTAAACGTAACAAATACATCACTTTTCTCCTTTACAAAGAACACCCAAACTTTTCTAGAAAAATTCATCAATCATAGTCAGCATATAATGTGCCCCTTTCTTGGAAGGCACAGGTGCTGGGCTCCAAAGATCTGAATGGATATAATCTAGTATTTCTTTCGTACTGTAAGTGGCTATAGTGAATGTAACTCTCTTCTGTTTCCCAAATATAAAATGCTCACAAAACTGCAATTTACTCGTGCTCTGACCATTCAAAAGTCCTCTTTTGCTCAGGTCATTTATCTCATTTTCACTCATATGCCATAGATGCATATGCCATAATCTGGTAAGATTTTCATCTCATAATGAAGCACTAACTGTAGCATCCCTAACAATTGTAGATCCCTGCAGAACATATAAATTTCCAAAATTTCTTTGCCCTCCTTTCATCATAGTAAGAGAACCACGACTGATCTTTGAAACTTTACCGGCGTACCTGTACCCTTTCAGATCAAGAGTACTCAATGAGATCAAATTTCTCTTCAGATCAGGAACATGTCACACGTCACTAAGCGTTTTGACAACTCCATCATACATTTTAATTCTGGTCGAACCAATCCATGCTATCTTGCACGATGCATTTTTTCCCATGAACACTGCACCTTTTAACAGAAGCTCATATATTGAAAATCAATCTTTATTGAGACACATATGAAACGTACAAGTTGAATCAAGAATCCACTCCTCGAATGGCTTTAACTTTCCATTAGACACTACTAGAAGATCTCCTCCTTATTCATAATCGTTTTCTTCAGCGAAAACTGCTTCATTAGAATTCATTGGTTGTTTTCCATTCTTATATGCTTCCTCTTTTCTTTTGTTCTGCAATTTATAACATTCAGATTTAATATGCCCCTTTTTCTGACAGAAAAAAAAACTTTATTTCTATTCCTAGACTTTGATTTGCTTTTTGAACCCTTTCTGTTACTATTCCATTTATCGGACCTCTCTGATGTTCTACTAAGAGTAATCAATCCCTCTCCTTGAGTTCCAGATTCAACTACAAGTTGCTTCATCATTTCTTTTGAAAACAAAGCATCATAAACTTCTTTTAGAGTCAACGTGCCACGACTATACAGAATAGTATTTCGAAAAATATTGTACGATGCAAGCAATGAACATAACAAAATCAAACTCAAATCTTCCTCATCATATTTGCATTGTTTCCAAATCTGAAATAATTTCTTTCAATGCAGCCAAATGTTCTTCAATCGAAGTTCCTTCTTCTATATGATGAAAATATAATTGTTACTTGAATTGCAGCTTACTCGTCACAATTTTATGCATGCATAATTCTTCTAATTTTGACCATATTTCAGCAGCAGATTTCGCCTTCAACACATCCTCTAAAATTGCATTTGATAAATGAAGACGAATAAAAGATCAGGCTTTTCTGGCTCTTAGATATTTTTCCTCCTCGGTCCAAGACACTGGCATTTTATCGAACCCCAATAATGTATTGTCCAATTCCATATGAGCAAGAAAACCCCGCATCTTTACCTGCCATATCAGAAACCTCGTATTCCTATCCAACATCGGAATTTCATATTTCATAGAAGCCATATCTTAAAATTCAAAATTTATACCACAAAATCAGATAGAATATCCAAATCAAAATTAATTAATCCCAAAACCAGAATTCACACCCCTGCAATTATACAAAATTCACAGAATAATCCGATGCAACCACAAAAAATCCGTAAACCTGCAAATCCCAAAATATTTAGCAATTTCATAATATCAAAATCAACAATCGGGCTAGGTTCAGTATTCTCCTTCACTGTTTCTTCATGATTGGAGACAGTAGGGCAGTTTCGATGGTTTCTTGCACTTGAAATCGCCGAGACTCTTGACAAAATGAAAACTCAGAGACACCACACGAAACAGCAGCAATAGACGGACATTCTCCTCCTCTCTCCAATTTCATCCACCGACGACTAACAACCAATGCCGACGACATCTTCTATTGCGGGGCGCGGTAAGTCAGAGTGGCGGCTTCTCCTTCTTTGCTTCGGATTGATCGACGACTGACGAAGTGCAGCACTAGTTCGTCGCTACTGGCTCGTTGTTGAACAAACTCCTCTGTTCTTCACCTCATGGAGAACACCGCAACACTAGCTGTAGAAGAAGATCGCGAGCAAGAGTCTTTTGCTGCTTCACTGCTGAAGATGGAGAAAACACTGGCAGGTAGCAGTGGCGGGCAGGCTTGGGAAGAACGAGCAGGTCTACGAGCAGGGAGAATAAAAAAAAAAAAATTTTCAATTTCTTTTTCCAAAACTAAAATCACAAACTTGTTCCACCTCTGATAAATCGAAAACCTCGATTTTCAGAAATCTTCTACTTCACTATGATATCAATTGTTGAAATAACAAACAAGAAATAGAAAAGTGAAAGAGAAAATAATGGACACCGAATTTATGTGGAAAACCCAAGAAGAGTAAAAAACACGGGCAGAAGAGATATCACTAATAGAAATTGGTACAATGAGGCTTCCAGCTCAAGTAGCATACAGGAATCCCTAGTCATACTAAAATAGAAAACTCAATCTTGCAGGAATTAAGAAACCTCTAATGTGGGCCGAAACTGGCCTTGCCCAATTAGAATTTAGGTCATACTGAACCCTAATAGTATAAGAGAGAAACTACTATGCAATAAGAAGCAGAAGTAGCTGAATGTTAGTGATAATATTATCCTTATCATAACAACCCTTAAGTGGGACGCGATGGAAGTGGAGAAAAATCCAACCTTTTAGAGTATCCATGTAATACGCCGAAAATATATTTTTCGTTTTTATGATGTAATAAATTTGGATAGTTATAATATATAGATAGTGCATCGAATTATACAATGGTAAGTGTAAGTCATGCTTGGAAAGTATATGGATAACGTTGAAAAATATTCCAAGTATGAAAAACTTAGGAAAAATGTGCACTGGTGAGTTTTGGATGCCTACAGACGACACTCCGGAGGGCGTGTCTCGTTCGTAACCCTGTTATACTTTGGGACGATATTGGGACGACATTCTGCGTCCCAACTTGTTCTGTTTCTAGACAATTCGAACGACGTGAGACGAAGAAGGCCCACGTCCGATTTGAATCTGTAATATTTTCTAGACAATTCGTACGACGTGCAGATGAAGTGGATGAAGAAGGCCCGCGTCTGATTTGAATCTATAATATTTTCTGGACAATTCGGACAATGTGCGGACGAAGCAGACGAAGAAAGACCGCGTCCAAATATCGCCTGCGGACGGTACGGACGAAGCCTTGGGACATATTTTCTCATCCTAAACTGAGTTTCGGACGGTACAGATGAGGTCGCGAACAACTCGACTCGTCCGAACTATCAGGGATTTCTGAGAAACCCGTTTAAATTACCTTCTCTTTCTTCCTATTTCTTGCTGCAATTAGCAAAAGCTCTCTCCCCCTGCCTCCTGCTGCGATGTCCAGTCTCCCTTGTGATGGTGGAAGCTTTTTCACGCGGGTTTCTCTCAATGTACCACCCCTTCATTGGTTAGAACAATTGTCAGCCTTGAACCTGCAGCTTCAGCTTATCCCCTGCTACAGTTCTCTCTCCCCCTCCGTCTATAAGAGGTAAGACTCTGTACCTTACTTACACTAGCAGCTGTGAGGTGTGTGGAGTGTGCTCCGTGAGTGTGTAGTACATTGCTTTGTGAGTAAAGAGAATTTGGTGAGTTAAGTGTGATACCATCGGTGGGTTACTCTAGAGAATTGCTGTGAGGTCCATCTATCGTGAAAGTAAGTATTGATTATTGATGAATTATGGACCTCTAATTTGATAAGTTGGTTATGAGGTGGGAATGCTAATATTGTCTTTGCTTAGGAAGTTTTGGAAGGTTAGAGAAGTATACGTTGACTGCTGTTGCTTGTACCTTGCTGCTGTTTTTGCTTGTCACTAGCTACTGGATTTGAGGTAAGGATTATAATTTTGGTTGGCCAATGGAGCCCATACATTACTGGTTTGGGTGTTAAATTGTTGATTGTTGAAAGCATGAGTAGTCTAATGGATAGGATTTAAAGATTGAAACTCTGAAATTGTTGTTGAACTGTTGGAAACTTGGACAAATCTGAAATTGTTGTTGAACTATTAAAAACTTGAACAAAATCTGAAATTGTTGTTAAACTATTGGAAACTCAAACTGTATTAATGTTAGCTACTAAATGTGAGTAGTGGTTAGTGTTAATGTCGGGTTATATGGAACTTTGGTCTTGTTGAATGTGAGAGGAATGGTTCTATTTATTATGGATATCACAGTTGGATTGGTTGAATCACAATTAGAGCACATTATACTAATATCTAATTTTGGAACCTTTCTTTGCTGCCCTTATATTTATCCCTGGTGTCATTGATTTGAGAATGATTAGCAATCTACCTGTTTGAATTAAACTTGGAAGAACCTGCACAGGATATTTGAAATGAAGACAAAATTGAAGTCTCTCCTTAGATTAGTCATAACTTATGATTTCCTTATATTAAAGTCTTATCCTAAAATATAAGATCCTATTATTACAATAATTTAATGCAGTATCTTAAATTTGAATTCCATCAGTAATCGTAATTGGGTTGATTGTGTTTTGTTATGTGTAAATTCTCTAGTTTATTTTTATGACTTTCATGCATCACCCTAGGACTTATAAAACTGTTCACATGATATGTGTCATCCATAAAAAATATGTAAATAGTTATGTGGAGGTTTAGGAGGATTGAGAATGGTTGTCGTCATGACACCCCTATTGGAGTGCCTACTCCCAATTAGGGAGCGTGAGGTACGGTTAAGCCACGAAAATTTTAAGATTCTCAATTCTCTTGTACTGAAATCTCCAATGCCTTCAACAAAGCGACTGGGTATGGCTCGGTGACATCCGTATTAGCGTGGTTCTTCGTTGGAAACACAGGTTAAACCACGAGATCAATTGACTCACCCATCGCCCCAAACTAACAGATGAGATACGGATCTTCTCTGTAATGCATCGTGTGATCATGCATCATATGCATTGCATTTACTATTCTGATTCTTGCTGGGTGTTAGACTCATTGTTTTCCCCATATTGTAGGTGACTATTATAATGAAGATTTTGTACCAGTGGAGGAGGAGGCTCTCCAGGATGACCTCTCGTGTTATCAGCCGATTTGACTTGTTGGGTGTGGTTTGCATAACTTGTGATTGTTGGTATTTTGGTATTTTGAGGGAATGGGGCATTTTGGTAATTTACTGATTTCAATGTTTTGAATATTATAAGCAGGAACTTTTGTGTTAAAAACATTGGGAACTATTTGTGAAATTATATTCCGCATGGGTTACTCTGATCTTACAAATGAATTTCAAAAGTTGATTAAATAAAGCGAAAAATTTCATATGACGCATTTTTAGAACGAGAAAAATGTTTCTTTAATTGACGGGCCATTACAATCCAACTGTTAGATACTCAGTAAATTAATATAGCTTGTAACACAAGACATAGAAACCAAATAATATATCAAAGAAACTATGATCCAAAAAGGGTAGGTATTACACATCAATTCAAAAGTAATGTCACAATAGTGCAATAATTGAACTCTAAAATAAAATCTAGGCAGTAAAGTCCATTAATTTTAAATTAATAAAATTTTCAAGTAAATATTTTATGTTTTTTTCAGGTGAATTTGATTCGAATATGTGTAAATTTTCAATCAAATAGTAAAGTTGGTAAAATTTGGAGCTCCTCCCGCTATATTAAAATATGAAATAGTGCCATAGAAATTGAAATTACCTCATATGAAATTTGGAATAACATTTAGATTATCGGCGATAAAAAATTAAAAATTTAATTAATATATATAATATAATATTATGTATTATATTATATTTATATATTAAATAAATAAAATTTTATAAAATGAAAAAGGAATCACCCTTTTCAGCAATGAAAGACAGAGATCGAGGGAGAGGGAGAGATAGTCGAGGTAAAACCAGAGAGACTTCGACATTATATCAGTGTTCGTGACATATCTATCTTCAACTTTTGTTAGATATCTTCGAGGGTAAGTTCATTCTAACCTCTGTTCTCGTTAGTTTTTTTGTTAATTTCCTAAATCTATTGGACTCTGATTTTGAGATTGGAATCTTGATATCCTTGATTATTTTTTTACTTATATTAGTCGATTTGTGGTTTGTGCAAGGTTTTGGACCAATTTGGAGTAAAAATCAGTGAAAAAGATAGATTTTTCATGTATCTGATCTAGAATTTTATGGAGTCTAGTTGATCGTGGATGATGTTAGTCTAGACTACCACAACTACTAGTCTGAACTACTGCATGTGCCAATCTGGTTTACCGTAGTGGGGTTTAATGAAATTTTGCTTCATCCAATTGTCGTGTTATTTCAACTAGGCTTCCTATTCCCGATATAGGATCAAACCGTCGTCCCTATAGTTTTAGAAGGGATTTGAAAGCTGGTATTGTTGTAGGTTCTGACTAGATTGCGGATTTATAGCCAGTTCCTGAGAATCCTGTTCCCACTAGTACTAAAGCTAACTGTTGTCGAGATATGAGTTTCTTTTACTATATTCACACATACATCATAGTTATCATAATCTTATTTTATGATAGATCATGTAATGTTTTACTACAAGTCAGCTATCATGACCGAAACCTCAATTTCTCCTCAAGAGTCGAGGTGGTGAATATGATTCTTTACCTGAAGAATGCACAAACCAGCAGAAGCTCTCATTGAATCATTACCTTTATGAAATTTAGTCACATAAAATAGAAAAAATTCAACCTAAATGAAAGTTACAACTTTATTACATACAAGACTTTATCCAAACTTACTACATACATGGGTCATGCTAAACTAAATACAAGAAGAGATTTAAATCCTAAAATCACTTCACAAGCCTATGTTGTGCAAACTCATCAGTCCAATTGATCTTTACATTTTTTCTCTTGAGCTGCTTTCACTTGTTCCTAAAAAATTGAAGGAACAACGCAATGATCCAGTAAGAATCTTAATATAAAGATCCAATTAACCAATCAAATATCACATTTAATCATGTATCTCACAACCTTATCTTCAATTTTCATCTTTGATCAACACTCATGATCACACACCCCATTATCTATGTGTGTCCCAATATTCTACATATTTCTTATTAGTATCACATATGTGTGTCACACCTCTTTATGTAAGAAGTATTCAATGAATATGTGTGAATGTTTAGCCATAAGATTTAGGTAATCATAGCCAACTTTACTAAATTCTCATTTGCAATTTCACTTCATGCACACCCATACTTCATGAGTAAACTACTCCCTATACTTCATTCTTAACTCTAACATGGTTGGGTATAACACGATTTTATCAAACTAATTATGGTTTATTTATAACTAACACCATATAGACATTTCTAATTGATGTCTATTCCCAAATTATATTTATCATCATCCTCTATATGGACCACTATACAATGCATATATAAATATGTCTAGACACATGATATCATAATTCATTGCCTATGTGTCATTACACGCCAATTCACATAACAATTAACCATATCTCATTATTCTCATCCTCTATATGAAGGACTTTGAAGATGCACATGAGTATGCAATATGATCATCACATAATGAATCTCTTTTTACATCCATGCAATGATAATTGATAATGCAATTGCTCCATTTTTTTGAAATGGGTGATGTTATTAACAAGTATCATATTAACATATATGTGAATGTCAATATGCATGATCATAATCCAACGTATGTAAAATTGCACATAACCACATAACTCCATTGTACTGACAATTTTCCTTAATACGTTACATGAACAAAATACAACTCTAGAGGACTAGAGATTTGCAACCCAATGGGAACACACAGTCACTCCCATTTTATTTTTCACTTTACATACGTCAAACAATATATAGCCAATCAGATAATTGGGTTAGAATGAGAACAATCTATCTTCCCCAATATCATTTTGTACATATACATAATTTTATGATGCATGATTTAAGCATCCCTTCTATGTATACATTGAATGCATATAATACATACTAGCAATGCATGTAATATGTCTCATGCAATCTTGTTATTAAAAAAACAATTGTAAGATGAAATGGTGTCACACATCCAATTAGACATGTTCTATCTATATGTCAAACCATTCTCAAAGTGTTTATATAAGGGTTAACAAAATAGGTTTAAAACATAAAGATGATATTCTAAAATTACAATTTGCGGGTGTCCACTCCACACACATTTTGAAACCAAAGTTCATTTTCAGAATTCTACCTTGGAACCCTTGAAACACAAACTTGAGGGCATGCATTGCACTAAGCATCTGCCTTGACCTCTAGAAGTCTGTTCCCGAGAGTTATTTCCCTCTATAAGTCCTCCTTCCCTTTATTTAAATTCTTTTTTTTATTTTAATTCTATCCCTTTTTAATTGTATCCCCAATTAAATCACTCTACTTCATAATTAATTTACAATTCTTCCAACTAAATCTCATATCTTAATTAATACAATTAATTGGTACAAGTTATACCCCAACCTATTATGTTTATTAAACAAATTTTCGGGATATAACATTCCATAATAAATTCATTCTGAAATCTCCAATAATCATAAAAAATTTAATTAATTCAATTACACCCAATTATCCATATTAAATCTCCTTACGGAAAATTGGGGTATTACAGCCAACTTGCCCTTTTCCTTTATTCCTCAAAAGATGTGTTGTTCGCCACCGAGAGGGTGGAAGTGGATCTCTCTTCTTGCATAATTAATAACTTCTTGGTTCTGGGCTAACTAGTCCATGCCAAAAATGATATCAAACCTCTTTCTGTCCATAGCAATTAGATCAGAATAGAATTTTCAACCATTTATCTGAACTGTATATGCTTCCAAAATACCACTAGCAGTCATACACTCTCCCGAAGGTAGAAGTACTCTATACCCACTCGTAAGACTAGGTGGACAATTTGCTTTTGCACAAAATTCGGTCGAGATGAATGAGTGAGTAGCCCCAGTGTCAAATAAGGCGTATGCAGGCACATTATTAACGTATATAATACCTAGGGTGATCACAAAATTTATTTATTTAATTGAAGAAATTTCTAATGCTACAGGAGGATAATTCAATATCACATAAAAGCATATGAGTAATAACTTCATAATATTTTGTGTACCTGAAATGACTATTGGTAGTTCCTTTTCTTCGTCGTTCCCATATAATGAGAACACTCGTAGAGCTACCCCACCAAATCCTCCTGTCAAAGTTAGACAATGTCTCAACACATGTCTGGGCTTCCCACATTTGAAACATCCACCAAAGCCCGCTCTGCACGGCGAATAGTGACTCTTCTGACATTTAAGGCATTGGTTGGGTGAAGTAGTAGTTGCTTCAACCATGGGACGCTTGTCTCTCCCCTACTGCATTTCCTTTTCTGATGGCCTCTTCACTCCACAGTTTACCAGTGGAGCACCCCACTGCGATAGGATGTGGTTGTTCCGCCATACTCTTTGATTTATCTCACGTTGTTTTGCCGCAATTGACTCTACATTCTCAGCATCGAGTGCCCTAGCCACAATCTGCGCATATGGAATACCTCATACGCCAGCCTGCCTGAACCCCCCTCAAGATCTCTACTTTAAGTCCTTGAACGAAATGTTAGACCTTGTGCCCATTATAGACCACCAAATGTGGAGCAAACCTAAACAATGCTTCAAATTTCTGAATGTACTCGGATATTGTCCCCGTTTGGTATAGTCGCATAAACTCTACTAGTTGTTGATTATGGATCATATAACTGAAATATTTTTCGTTAAATAGTTCCTTGAAATCTTCCCACATGAGAGTCCGGATATTCAGCGTCATCTTCACAGAATCCCACCAAAACTGGGCATCGTGGGTTAGTAAATAAAAAGCACACTTCACTTTCTTGGTTTCCCATATTTCGGTATACTCAAACATCTTTTCTAGAGATTGTATCTATAAAATTTGGCCTAATTTGGTTGGCCCATCTAAGAAAAAAAAAATTTAATTGGGGAAGAATACGTTTCAGGAAACGTATTCTCCCCAACATGGAAATCGCAGAAGTAATGCAATTTTTCTCCAAATCTGTCTCCTCCCCTTCAATTCTTAAAGCAATCAACTTTCCTTTGCATCATTATTCTCCCAGTTGCCAGCTCTCACCGAGGAGATTTCATTCTTAGACAAAAATTTCCGATCGTGGTGAGTGGAATCCGAAGACCTGTTACCCAACCTTCATCATACTCGGTAAGTCGTTGTTTTCCCTTCTTCTCTGGAAAGACACAATTTTAGATAGAATTCTAAATCTTGAGTTGTGATTTATAAGGTTTGGTGTTTGGCTAAGCTCAAAAACTTGGTGTTTGTTGGAATTTTTCGGAGATCAAAAATTGGAACCAAGGGTTTGAATTGGATGTATAAAAATTCAACTTTTACATTTGGAAATCCTCTGTTGTTGGTCTTTCGATTAAATCTTGGATTTTTAATTTTAGATTGATTGTTATTTGGAAAACAATGGATGAAACTTACAATTCTTTTGTGTATATTCTATCGATGAGAAAAATAGGGCAACGACTCCACAAGCAAAAAATCGTCGAGCCAGTGTCTTGGTTGGTGGCGACTAGCTCAGTCTTGGCCAGAGTCAACTCTATTCGCTACAAGGAACAGAATCGGACACCAAAGGCAAGCACAGTAGCGTTCGCACGAAGGAGACGTTATCTTTGGCGAACGGGCTACAAACCAAACAAATGAGTCTGGGCCTATTGTGGGTCTGGACCTATAATGGGTCTGGGCCAATTGTGGGTATGGACCTATAATGGGTTTAGGCCTTCACATTGACCTGAAGGTTTGGGTCTGTTTGGGGCCACTAAGTAGGCCTATGTTGGACTTTTTTTTTAAAAAATAACATCGACTATTATTAAGAGAAACTCATACAATCTTGTAACTTTATTTTAGGTACTCAATTATTTCGTTAAAATGCAAGCTCAAACATTGGGACATTTTAACAATTTGGGCTTGGATCAAAATAACCCACTACGAGGTAGGGATTATTTATACACTACATTTGTATATTATTATCCTTAAATAATTCTTTTAATTTGAAATTTATATTCGAATGAAGCATTTATTTTCAAACATTAGAATTTCTTTACATTATATTTTTACACATTCTATCCTATGAGATATGTTTGTTTGTTATTAAAATGGATTATAGGGGATTTCTTTAGAAATGTCATTGGGTTCTAATCCCTAAAGTGCAAATAGGTAATAGGACAGCTGTATGTGTCATGTCCTTGGGTTGCGAATCCCTAAACCTGATCAGGGTGTTCTTTGGCTTTTGCGATCGCCGAGCATCGCTTTTATTTCCTTAAAAGCCTATGGCATAGTGTGCTCGAAGTCCGTGAGTGACTCCACTTTCACTGTGACTTTAATTAGTACAACAAGGGCGTATTTTGACTATATACCACGTATTAGTGGGTCTTTTTAAACACGTGCCATTTTGTACAATTTTCTTTCAAAAATTGAAATTTTATAAAATATTATCTTAAATTTAATACATGCTTAAATAAAAAAAAATCTTTCTTTTAAATCTGAAAATTTTAAATTTCTACTAGTTTAGTCAACTCATCCCTATAACAAAATTTTTAGGATATTATTAGCCAGACTTCCAGTTGTCGAATCAAGAATAGAACAGACAGATTTGCTTAGTTTCTATTATTTAATAATATTCCTTGAGAGACTTTCTGTAAGGTATACTCATTTATTTGGATAACTGTAATCCTTAAAATCTACATTTATTTTCCGCACAGTTTTTCTTTTAGTTGGATTATATTTTTTTACTATCTGATTTCACTTTTGGACATGTTAATCCCATTGTATTTTGGGCCCTGGCTTTAAATAATTAAATTTTTGTCTTCCGTTGCTGCATATTTAATTTAAGTGAAATGGGTTGGATGATCCATCCCTTTTAGGCCAGGTCGTTCCCCGTTCTATCTCTGGTCCTTGGCGGGTCGTGACAGAATTTTTGGTATCAAAGCTAGGTTCCATCTTAAAAAGTGATATCAATAAGATAGATATTGAATTAATATACAAGAGTTTGCGATATATTGTGCCTAAGGACGTACTCTAACTTATCCCGTAAATGTTTCAGCTTATCAAAATGCCTCCACGAAGAGCTCTTAGAAATAGTGTTGATCCTCTCATAGCCTTAAAAGATATATTGCAGAACTTGCCTCGGAATAGCGGTATTCAGGACCCCAAGATGCCTCACATGAAATTCTTTGAGTAGTTGGGATGAATCAACCCTCCAGTATTTGTGGGCGGGGGTGATCCTCAAAGTGCCAAAAATTGGTTGAGAGGGATGGAAAAGAAGCTGGCTGGTATTAGAGCTCCGACAGAGTATTGGGTTAGTCTCGTCACATTCTACTTTGAGAGGATGGCTGAAGTTTGGTGGAGAACTCTTAAGCTGGATTATCTGTGAGATACGATGACGTGGACCCAGTTTGTGACTATATTCCGAGATAAATATTGTAATGCTGGTCACCGCCAGAATATGATCAATGCATATTATGATTTGAAGCAGGAAGGTTTGACTATATTGGAGTATTACTCTAAATTTATGGAGCTATCGTAGTATGTCATTGAGGATCCAGTTGGTCAAATGGTCAAATTCATGAAGCATCTGATACCTAAGATTCATCATCAGTTAGCAACGATGGAGTACAAGTCTATTCCTGAAGTTGTTGTTGCTGCTGCTCAACATATTGAGGCTGTTTTGGTTGAACAATTCGGCGAATATAAGGGTAAGTCAAACAAAGAACAACAAGTTTGGGGTAAAATAAACAAGAAAGATCAGAAGAATAATCGGAAAAAGGATGGACACACTCAGAGTGGAGCTGGTGGATAATCCAGTGGCACTCCTTATCTGCTAGTGGACACTCAGCCCCCTATGTTTTCCATTCGTGCAACCAGCCTGGTCATTTGAGAAAGAATTGCCCGATGAATCAAAAACCTTCTCTGACTGATACGGCGCCTACTCAGTCAGCATCGGTTAGACCCGATTTTGGAGTTGACAAGGGATTTTCTGGTAAGAGTCAGCACAGTTTTTCTAGATCACAAAGTTTTGCTTCCCAACAACCAATCAGTTATATACCTACGTTTCAGCGGCAGTATCAGCCCACGGTATCGATTTTCATAGACCTTCTGGATATTAGCAGAGTCATGCAGCTAATAGTACTCCAGTAGGATCTTCTAGTATGATGGCTGGCACCACTCCTAATACATCAAGGGGTGGATTTGGTGGAAAAAAGAAGGGCAAGGAGAAGATGTCTAGCCAAGCTTATTCAGTTTCTGGAGTTAAGGCTATTGATCAGTCTGGTCAAGGCGTCATTGATGGTACGCTTTCTTTGTTTAACACTATGGTGCATGTACTTTTTTATACTGGCGCTACGCATTCATTTATTTCTTCATTGTTTGTTCGTGTTTTCAATGTGACTATGGAGAAACTAGATAATTCCCTTATATTGAGTACTCCCCTGAATAAGAGATATGAAATATATCTTGTTGTCTGATCTGCTACCCTTATTATTGATGGACACGAACTATCGGTTAACCTGATAGTTATACTTATGGATTAGTTTGACGTAATCCTAGGTACAGATTGGTTGAATCTATATAAAGCAAAGATTGACTGTTATCATAGAAATATATCATTTTCATTGGGAAACGGAAAAGTCTTGGTGCATCCATGTAATACTCGCATGCTTCTTGTTGATCCTGCTTTACGAGCTTGTTTGGGTGGTCGGAGGAGATTGGAGCCTTACGGTAGTATTTTTGCTATTAGTAGTGACCTTGTTACGGTCAGGCAGGATTCTAATTTATTAGTGGTTTGTGATTACCTTGATGTTTTTCCTAAGGATCTGCCTGGGTTGCCCCCCGACTGTGAAATTGATTTTTGCATTGACTTAATGCCCGGCACTACTCCAATTTCAATTGATCCATACCGCATGGCTCCTGCTGAATTAAATGAATTGAGAACCCAACTAAATGATTTGCTACAAAAAGGGTTCATTCGAAATAGTATTTCACATTGGGGTGCACCAATTTTATTTGTAAAGAAGCAAGATGGTTCACTTTTTATGTATTGACTATTAGAAATTGAATCATGTAACAGTCAAGAGCAGGTATCTGTTGCCAAGAATTGATGATTTATTTGATCAGCTTGGACGATCTCTGTATTTCTCGAAGATTGATTTGAAATCTGGTTATCACCAACTGAGAGTACGTGAAGAGGATATCCCGAAGACTGCTTTTCATAAGCGTTATGGACACTTTGAATTTATGGTGCTTCCGTTTGGGTTGACTAATGCACCAGCTGCTTTTATGGATCTTATGAATAGAGTCTTTCAGTAGTATCTCGATTATTTCGTTGTTGTATTCATCGATGACATCTTGATTTATTCTACAACTCGGGATGAGCATATAGAACATCTCAGAATCATTCTACAGACATTGAGGGAACATGAGTTATATGCAAAACATGAAAAGTGCAACTTTTGGATGACTGAAGTAAAATTTTTAGGCCATGTTGTTTCCTAAAATGGCATTTCAGTCGATCCAGCGAAAATTGAAACCGTGTTAGATTGGAAACCACCCAGAAATATTACTAGTGTGCACTGTTTCTTGGGTTTGGCTGGCTATTATCGACGATTCGTGCAAATTTTTTCTTCTATTGCTATGCCGCTAACACAGTTGACCTGAAAGAATATGAAATTTATCTGGAGTGAGAAGTGTCAAGTAGCTTTTGATGAGCTTAAACAGAGATTGACTATTGCCCCAGTTTTGGCGGTACCTAACGAGACTTTACCTTATGCAGTTTTTACTGATGCATCAGGAGTCAGATTGGTATGCGTTCTGATGCAGCATGATAATGTTATAGCTTATGCATCTCGGCAATTAAGAACACATGAGCGTAATTACCCTACCCACTACTTGGAACTCGCAGTTATTATTTTCGCTCTAAAGATTTGGCGGAGCTACTTGTATAGTGCTAAATTCGAGATATTTTTGGATCACAAAAGTTTAAAATATCTTTTCTCTCAGCGTGATTTAAATCTCCGACAACGGCGTTGGGTTGAATATATGGAGGACTATGACTTAACCTTACAATATCATCTTGGTAAAGCAAATGTTGTAGTTGATGCCTTAAGTCGATATCTTCAAGGATCCCTTTCCTATCTTGTTTTGGATGATTGGAAGAGATGTCTAGTCATTGGAGATTATGAGTTGCATTTTCAAGAGGATGGTCATCAGTTAGAGTTTTTAACTTAATTGCAACCCCTACACTCTTTCAACGTGTGAAGGACTTGCAGAAATTTGATGAAGAATTAAAAGAAAGATTCTTGAAGATTCAAGTTGGTGAACAGTTTGATGGTTGGAAAATCAGTTCTGATGGATTCCTATTCTTCAAGAATCGAGTTGTCATTCCCAATGATTTGGAGTTGAAGAAAACGGTTTTAGCTGAGGGCCATAAATCCAGATTTGCCATTCATCCCGGTAGTACAAAGATGTATCAGAGTACGAAACGTCAGTATTGGTGGGTTGGAATGAAACATCATGTGGTTTCATATGTTTCGAGGTGTTTGACGTGTCAACAAATTAAGGCAGAACATCAGAGACCAGCTGGGTTGTTACAACCTTTGTCTATACCGGTTTGGAAATGGGATAGGATCACCATGGATTTCGTGATTGGTTTGCCTAGAACAGTAGAGAAATTCAATGCAGTTAGTGTGATCGTTGATAGATTGACGAAGTCTACATATTTTATTCCCGTTCGAATGAATTATTCCTTTTCAGAGTTAAGCAAATTGTATATTGATAATTTTGTCCGTCTGCGTGGCATTCCTTCCAATATTGTTTCAGACAGAGATCTAAGGTTTACTTCAAAATTTTGGAAAGCTTTTCAAAAAGAATTGGGCACCGAACTCAGTTTAAGTACTGCGTATCATCCTCAAACTAATGGACAATCAGAACGTACTATACAGATTCTTGAAGATATGTTGAGGTCTTGTATCTTGGATTCCAGAAACAATTGGGGAAATCATTTGCCTCTTGTAGAGTTTTTTTATAATAACAGTTATCAGACGACTATTAGAGTTTCACCTTATGCAGCTTTATATGGAAGGCCATTTCAATCACCATTAAGTTGGGCTAAGGCCGAAGAGTGTGTTAAACTTGGACCTGATATGATTCATGAGACTGCTGAAAAGGTTCAAGAATTGTACAAACTTGTCAGAAAAGTTATGCAGACTTGTTGCGAAGAGAAGTTGAATTTGAAGCTGGAAATTATGTATTTTTGAAAGTTAGGCTAAGAAGGGGTATAAGTTGTTTTGGGGTTAAAGGGAAATTGGCTCCCAAGTACATTGGTCCTTTTCAAATCATGGATAGAGTTGGCTCGGTGGCGTATCATCTATACTTGCCACCGCAGTTAAACTATGTTCATAATGTTTTTCATGTCTCAATGTTGAGGAAGTATGTATGTGATCCGTCACATGTGATCTCCTATACTGAGGTGCCTATCCAAGAGGATGTTTCTTATGAAGAGGAGTCTGATAAAATTATTGGTAGTGAAACTAGAGTTCTAAGTCATCGTGAAATACCGTTGGTGCGAGTACAGTGGAAGAACCATAGTGAAAAGGAAGCTACTTGGGAAATTGAATCAGACATGATGTCTAAGTATCCCCATTTGTTTAATGGTACTATCGAAGTAGTCCTAAATTTTGAGGACGAAATTTCTTAAGGGAGAGAGAATGTAAAATCCAGCCCAATTTGGTTGGCCCATTTAAGAAAAAAAAAATTTAATTGGGGAAGAATACGTTTCAGGAAACGTATTCTCCCCAACATGGAAATTGCAAAAGTAATACGATTTCTCTCCCAATTTGTTTCCTCCCCTTCAATTCTTAAAGCAATCGACTTTCCTTTGCATCATTATTGTCCCAGTCGCCAGCTCTCGCCGAGGAGATTTCATTCTTAGACAAAAATTTTTGATCGTGGTGAGTGGAATCCAAAGCCCTGTAACCCAACCTTCATCATACTCGGTAAGTCGTTGTTTTCCCTTCTTCTCTGGAAAGACTCAATTTGGATAGAATTCTAAATCTTGAGTTGTGATTTATAAGGTTTGGTGTTCGGCTAAGCTCAAAAACTCGGTGTTTGTTGGAATTTTTTGGAGATCAAAAATTGGAACCAAGGGTTTGAATCGGAGGTATAAAAATTCAACTTTTACATTTGGAAATCCTCTGTTGTTGGTCTTTCGATTAAATCTTGGATTTTTAATTTTAGATTGATTGTTATTTGGAAAACAATGGATGAAACTTACAATTCTTTTGTGTGTATTCTGCCGATGAGAAAAATCGGGCAACGACTCCACAAGCAAAAGGTCGCCGAGCCGTTGTCTTGGTTGGTGGCGACTGGCCGAAACTCAGCAGGAGTCAACTCTGTTCACTACAAGGAACAGAATCGGACACCAAAGGAAAGCAAAGTAGAGTTCGCATAAAGGAGACATTGTCTCTGGCGAACGAGCCGCAAACCAAACAAATGGGTCTGGGCCTATTGTGGGTCTGGACCTATAATGGGTTTGGGCCTATTTGTGGGTATGGACCTATAATGGGTTTGGGTCTTCACATTGAAATGAAGGTTTGGGTCTGTTTGGGCCCACTAAGTGGGCCTATGTTGGACTTTTTAAAAAAACATTGAATATTATTAAGATAAACTCACACAATTATTTCATTGAAGTACATAATTATTTCATTAAAGTGTAAGCTCAAACATTGGGACATTTTAACAATTTGGGCTTAGATCAGAATAACCCACTACGAGGTAGGGATTATTTATGTACTACATTTCTATATTATTATCCTTAAATAATTCTTTTAATTTGAAATTTATATTCTAATGAAGCATTCATTTTCAAACATTAGAATTTCTTTACATTATATTTTTACACATTCTATCCTATGAGATGTGTTTTTTTATTATTAAATGGATGATAGAGGATTTCTTTAGAAATGTCTTTGGATTCTAATCCATAAAGTGCAAATAGGTAATAGGACAGCTGTATGTGCCGTGTCCTTGGGTTGCGAATCCTTAAACCTGATCAGGGTGTTCTTTGGCTTTTGCGATCGTCGATCATCGCTTTTATTTCCTTAAATGCCTATGGCATAGTGTACTGGGAGTCCGTGAGTGACTCCATTTTCACTATGACTTTAATTAGTACAACAAGGGCATATTTTGACTACATACCACGTATTAGTGGGTCGTTTTAAACACGTGCCTATTTATACAATTTTCTTTCAAAAATTGAAATTTTATAAAATGTGATCTTAAATTTTATACATGCTTAAATAAAAAAAATCTTTCTTTAAAATCTGAAATTTTTAAATTCCTACTGAGTTTAGTCAACTCATCCCTATAACAAAATTTTTAGAAAATTATCAGCCAGACTTCCAGCTGCCGAGTCAAGAATAGATCCGACAGATTTGCTTAGTTTCTATTATTTAATAATTTTCCTTGAGAGACTTTCTGTGAGGTATACTCATTTATTTGGATAACTGTAATCATTAAAATCTTCATTTATTTTTCGCACAGTTTTTCTTTTAATTGGATTATATTTTTTTACTATCTGATTTCACTTTTGGACTTGTTAAGCCCATTCTATTTTTGACCCCAGCTTTAAATTGTTAAATTTTTGTCTTCCGTTGCTGCATATTTAATTTAAGTGAAATGAGTCGGATGATCCATCCCTCTTGGGCCAGGTCGTTCCCCATTCTGCCTCGGGTCCTTTGCGGGTCATGACAGTATCCACTCTTCAGCTTCGGCAATGTCAGAAATGTTGTCTTCAAAGCTAGGAGGTTAAGTTGCTGGAACCTTTCCCAGCCAGCCTCCTCAAGAACCACAATAGCACAGTGCTTCACATTCCCGTTACTATTATCTCTCTCCATGAACTGTTTCATAAATTGAGATTGTTGCTCCATAAGTTGAGATTGTCGTTCAACTACATCGACAATACGATTAAGGGCTTCATCTCTCTCATTAGGAATTGGTATATTGTTTCTTACTCTTCTTGCCATTTTAGAGCTCTTTACATTTTTAAATTAGGAAATAATAAGTTTAAAGGAACAAATTTTAATATTTAAAACTAAACTTACAGTCAAAGGAGTATTCCACGACAAATCTTGCATTACCAGCAGTCTACAGAACCACGTTTGACCTGGTTATGCTCTGTTACCAATGGTAACACCCCGCATTATTAAACTTTTTTCTTACTTTCATTTTTAGCCATAAAAAAAAATTTCTTTAATTTATTTAAAACATGTATTAGATAATTTATTTGAAAACATATTAGATTAAAATGAGCTGGAATAGATGATAAATTTTGAAAACATAGTTTCAATACTTCCAACAATAGTCCATGGTTACAAAATGTTTACCATATTCAAAATACGAAGTTAACCGTTCAAAATAACAAACATCTTTTCATGAGTCATAACCATCAGGTAACACAAGAGATCATTCTGTAATGCCTCCTCCTTAGCTTGCATGTCACATTTTTCATAATGATCACCTACATGACGGGATAAAACAATGAGTCTAATGCTCAGCAAGAATTAGAATGGAATGCAATGCAAATGCTCATGCGATGCATTTCAGAAAAGAACCTATCTTTTCTGTTATACCGAGAGAAAGGATACATCCTATGGTCATGTGGCTAACCGTCACTCCGATGAGAAGAGACATCCATTAGAGGTGTCACCACCGATGACCGTGACCATTTTCTTTTGTTTTCAAGTGTTGGGAATTTCCATACAAGAGAAGATGATACATTCTATGGTCCATATGGCTTAACCATCACCCGCTCCCTACATGGGAGGGGATACATCCATTAGAGGTGTCACCACGAATGGACCGTCACCAAATCTCCCGAACCCCACACGCCTATTTAAGTTTATCATGTATATCATACAATATGTCAACAATTTTATAAGCCCTAATTATGATGCATGTACAGTTCACAAATATGTATATATGGAATACAAAGTGGAAACATGATATAAAAGTAGGGATATGACAGTTCATGCTTAAGCCAACAATTCATTTCTATTATCTAGTATTTTCTCAACAATTTATAAAGCATCATTAAGAGAGCTATTAATTAAATTAAACATTTGCTAACAGAGAGAAATTCGTATAAGGAGTAATTCATATTTCAACCTCACAAGGAGTAGTTTATGTTTTAACTTCAGAGGGTAATTTATGCTTAAATCAATTAATAGAGAGTAAGTTATACATTAACCAATAGAGCACAAATTGACAGAGAGCACATAATTAACAGGAAGCAATTCATGCATGATTTTAACGGAGGAAATTCGTTAATATCCTTATTCCTCATCATCTATCATTTACAATGTTACATTCCTTTTATTCTCAGCAGATTAACAGTTGACAACAAGTATCTAAGGCCAACCAACTTCACTGCAATAATAGAAGTAACATTGAAAACAACCATACGTCTCAAGTAACTTGCAATGTAGCTTCACAACAAGCAGTGAATAGCAATATTCAACAGACAAGAAGATTTCATGCTATTAGCAATTCACAATAGGTATCACAAATTCATACATGAACTAGTTTCTCAATCCAACAGGAAATGACAGTGATATTCAATCCAACTAACAAGAGTATATTGACATTTGATAGCAACAACCAAGGCAGTATTCAAACAAATGACAGTCCTACGATGTAGGGCCTCCATTGGCCAACATACATCCCAATTCTTACCTTCAACAGAATGTCATCACAGTAGCTCACCACATGGCCATGACAACCACCAATGCAGCAACGCATCGATGAAAAATACTAAGATAAGAACTCACCTCTTCCACTCCATTCACGAGACACTCCTCACACATATAATAAAAATATAGCCCCTTACCTCATCACTTCTTCACTCGGTCACAGCTCGCATTGCAGAGTCCAGAAGTAATCTCCCACGGGGAAGGAAGAGCGACGTGAAGGCCAGAGGTTGATGGACAGTTGCCCAATTCAATGGAGGAGGTCCAATGATAAAAGGCCATGTGGAAAGAGTTGCTATCTTTTAGGGGAGGAGGAAAGGAAATCTCAATGGAAGAAAAGAATTCTCGTAGGAGGAGAAAGAAATGTCTGATGGAAAACAAAGTTCTCACTTTAAATTCATTTTTTGGTCGAAGGAGCCATTCGAACATCGACTCTGCTACGACCAAATTTCCAAATTTTGCTTCAGTTTTGCATTTTCGGTCGTACCTTATCACTGGATCCTGACCGAAGGTTTGACCGCAAAATCAATGAATTTGACAGATTCAAAATCTAGATATTTTTTGGTGGCACATCACGTCCACCACCTCAACCGCGTTGCATCTAAAACTACAAAATGTAGTCTGAACCACCTTTTGGCCAAAATCTCTGACCCTATCTCCACTAGCGGTACGAAAAAAAATGCAAAGAGTCACCCGAATGCATTTTCGGTCGAGATATTCGACCAAAACCACGAAGAAGAAGAAGAAGAATACTTCAACGTTCAATTTTAAAAATCGTTAATGACAATAAGGTGGATTCAGGTAAGTAAACACCTCGCTTTTCCTGTTTATCATTCATGTTTGAATAGTGCTAATGCAAGCTTCCATTGACCTACACACTCATTACCCTTACCAAGTGTTGCTACCTAAAGCAACTGCAATCGTAGTAGCACGAACTGACAAAGAAAAGTACATCTTTTCCCTTGTGTAGATTCATATTGCTTTTAGCTTATATGCTAATTTTTCCCTTTGCCTTTTAGCTTGCACGTCTTTTGGTGTACGAGTAAAGGGTTAGGGCTTCTCCAAAGTAGCAAGGCAACTGACTTCCACCTTCACGAAGATCTACTGTATAAGAGTATGTTGTTTGCCAAAGCGTCCAACATATACGTGGACTCGCAGTTGTCATTTGTGATCATCGATTTGCAGAGGAAATCTCATAAGCAGAAGGCAGCCTAATTTATGTGTAGGGATACAGATTGACATATGGATTTTATTGTACATAATAAAAAATTGGTTTACATTTGTGTAGTTAATTTTCTCTTTGCGTAATTAATTGTTTTGACCAGTATAATAGATGTTTGCGTGTATGTTTGGAAAATATCTAGTTAAGTTAGATTTTTGGTTTTCATAAGGTAGGGGGGATAGACTAAAACAAGGGAAACTCGTCCAAAATTTTGATTTTTTTGAAAGAGAAAGAAAGAAATTGACTCAAACCAACTTATCCATTTCATTCATCATTAACAAAAAACAATTAACATGTTCATTGCAATAATTTAAGCAACTTATTGATGCACAAGCAGAAGGTGATTAGAATATGACATGAAAATATGTCTTTGAAGTGTTGAAGTTGTGAATAAATCAAGGATAAAATTGTAGCTTTGCGCTTGATAGGCTGGTTGATGTTGTGGTCACGTTACTCATTCAAAAAATAACTCACCAAAGTATTTGAAAAAAGAATCTCTCCAATTTCAAAATAAGCAAAGAGCTTTTTGTATTCAAACTTTGATTAATGATAGAGTGGGCTCATAGTCCATCACTTCTGTATAACACCGAAATATATAAGGCAGAGGAATGCTAATGTTCCACTGAGGAACCTCAATGATCCGCTGTGAAAATAGGTCGTTTTGTAGTAAAAAGAATAACGTTTCGCAGAATGTCAACTTCCTTTATTTTGGTGACTTTTTCTTTTTTGCATTACCGATCGATCACCTTCCTTCAGTCGCTTGACCACAAACCTTAAACTTTACAATCTGTAAAGATTGCAATCAACCGCTTCCCTTTAGCCGAACGACGCAAAACCTCCCCATTTGAATTTTTTAAGAAATCGATCGACCACCCTTCAAGAGAGAGCCCCATTTATCAATTCCACCAAATTTACATTTTCATAATAATCAATTTCCATTCATCATCAACAACCAAATTATTAATTCCATTATAACCATATCATGTATATGGGCATTACAAACGCAAACCAATTTATCAATTCAATTACAACCATATTATGCATATGTGCATTACAGACGTAAACCAATTTATCAATTTCATTACAAGCATATAATGTACAAGTGCACTAAGAATTGGTGTGTCCTAGGCTGGTAAGATGCAGCCACAACTTGTCGTTCATTTAACTTATGGTCTACATTTGTGTTTGTTTGTGTTTGTGGACCTTGCACATCATACTCTTGCATAACACATTACAAATAAAATCAACATAGTTCAAATAACACATGAAAATGTAAACGTAATAATGTGCTCACCTGCATCTCCGAAACTATGTTAGGGTATGTCAGAACTATGAAACCCATAAATGTGCAATGCGAGCTTCCTCTCCTGCCTCTGCCTCTTTACTTGTGGCTGCCATATGCACTTGACTCTAGGACTCTACCTTCACACATGTGTGAATTGTGCCCCACACCGGCCACACGTCATGTTCAGATGTCTCCTAGGCGGCACTATCTAGCTTGGGGTCACATTAACATCCCTTATTCTTTGTTTTCACAGCCTTCCGGGATGTCTCTTAAATGGCGGTGGCATAATTGGATCAAGATCTGTGGCAGGAGGCTACATGATTTGTCCACTGACCGGGTGGACAAAGTGGGAGCACATCATCATGTATGTTTCCCGGCGGTAGCACTCATGCACAAAGCCCTCGCGAGATGTCCTCATAAATTTCATACACGGGACTACATGGACACACGAGATGCCAGTCAACTGCTAGCGGTAACAATTACAAGTACGCCTTTCCAAATTAATGTTGTACTGTTCATTACCATTGCTCACCTCAAATTCGATCGCTCATAAAAAAACAGGACTCTAATTTTGACCTGCAAGTTGTAATTTGGCAATCTGATTCTTGACCTGTAGACAGAAAAGGTCCATCAAGCGTACCATCATTTTGTGTTTTTTAATGATCCTTACCATGAAACTGATAGGATCCAAAACTCCAAATTGACAAATCTAGAGAAAAGGGAAATAGGCTATTGCAAAAATCCGAGCACTGAAATTATAATCAGTAGAACTCAAGTTGCATTCGGTTTTTGGATCCCAAATTTTAAAGACAATCAGTAAATACCTCAAAAAATAACCCCACAAAAATCCACACTCAAGCTCATCGTTTATACAGAGTTATTCTCAAAACCAAATATGACCTAAAACAGATTCCTTCCAAGACAGGCTGGCATCCTCCAAATAAAAGGTGCTCTCAACTACGAATTTGGATCCAAATGACAACCAAATGGTATCAAAATCTTTGTATTTAAAAAAGAAGTACTCCATTAAAATTGCATATTAAAATTCGTGAGATTCAAAGAGATATGAGTGAAACAACAAATTGTTCATAATTCATCAGCTAGCTCTAAAATCTGACCATTGAAATTAGCATGAATAGACCTCACGATGTATACAGGGTTTAGAGCTCAAACTTGTAGGTCCAGTAGTTACTAATTCCAATAATGGTGTCTCCAAAAATCAGCTTTAAAATCGTTGTATAAACGTAATTATGCCTTGAGGAAGATCAGACCTGGATTAGGGTTTCAACAAAACAGAATCGGATCACCAAAGTTGAAACGGATGAATCTCAATTTTCATATGCCTTTTGAACACCAAAATTATAGGAAAATCAGCTAATAATCAAGGCATAAAACACTCTCAAATATCAACTTCAAAGGTCACGCACACGTGGAGCTGTGCGTGATTAAATCCGAAGCTTAGATATGAATTTGCTGGAGACAGATATGCGGCTAAAAGATCTTTCCTTGTATAACTCTTGAAATTGAGATCCAATCCAAGAAATATTCCCACCAAATCCTCACAAACAGAACAGTAGCTCCAAGGGACAAGAAAATATAGGTTACCTTTCAAGAAAAAATCAAGAACACAATAAGAAACCAACTTGGTCCGCGGATCCCTCCAATGATCAAGGGGGCGACTAGTTCGGAAGCTCCAAGGAAGCAACACTCCAAATTGGGATTTGCCAAGGTCTTCTATCTCAACACCACGATCACAACTTCCCTAGGAGGCTGCCAGAAGAGACAACAAGGATCCTTCTTCTTGAGACCAAGCAAGAACAAGAAGAAGGATTGTAGAGGAGAGGAAAAACCATGAGCTGCCACCTGCGGGTTCACCACACACAGAGTTAATCTCAATTAGGGTTTATCCAAAAGTGCTTACAATTTTCCATTGGAGAGGTCTAAATACCCTCTAATGATGCAACAAAAGGAAATGACCTAATTGCCCCTAAAACACAAAAATTGAGCATGAGGGCTCGGTTTACATGCAAACCGAGTACTTCCAATCCTACAAACATAAAATGATTTAAAAACTCACAAAACAATTACCAAACCATTATCCAGCAACAAAACATCCAAAAATGATAAATATAACATGGAACGTGAAGAGAATGCTCTCAATTAACCTTATGAGCTTCGGTCCATGATAGCTCCTCCAAACCGGGACAAAGTGGATCTAACCGATTAGGGTTTTGCATGGCTCCACATGAGAACATGGCATGGAACTTCTTCGTCTTTATGCGTTGGCGCCTCCGTGAATCCTAATGAATGATTTTTCCCTACAAAATAAGAACACATTTGAAAAGCGATGAGCCTCTTGGTTCAAGCTCGGGTGAACGGTCCTTGGGGCACATCATCTTCCCCGGGTGATTGAGGATTTGAACTCAAATCCAAGGCGTATACTGCCCCCTTCCTTCTTATGAAAGCTTCTCCACCAAGATCAAATAAGAATAGTTTGTCCCCCACGAGAAAATGCCTTACATGAGTCAGAAGATCAATGTCGTCAACTAGGATATCGATGACACAATTAATAGCAAACTTTCCCATGAGATGGTCTTCCACTCTAACACATATATTTCTCGCTTGCACCTCATTTCCCGTGTCAATAAAAATTTCATTCCACCTGTTCATAGAGCAAACTTCCTTGGACCAGCTAGGAATGGGCCCATTTTCCATAATCGAAAGTATTCCTTAACGCAAGTGTAACCAAAAGAGCAATCCTTTCAATGCTTCACAAAGTTTTTCTAAGACATGATAGACCTTTTTGGATTTCTTAGTTACCAATTAATATCCATAGCATAAGCCTTTATCAACCAAATAAAATTTCTTAACCAAACATAAGTCATAGATCTTGATGTTTAGTTTGGATAAAAAGGTGTACATTTGTAAAAGCATGCTGACTCTTAATTTTGCTTCTCCCTCCTTGTGTGTTATCAAATATAGAAAGTTTTCTAGTAGTTTGTTCGGTTTGAGAAGCATTGGTTTTACGAATGCATCCTTGAACTTGAAAGAAAACAAATTGGTGAAACCATAATGAATAACACTCCTACCAAATGGCCATGAGCTTTCCACTATCAATGGATTAGCACAGATAGGTACAACTTCAAATAGAGTTTCATCTTCATATTCACCAATAAAAAAATCATTACGAGCTAGCTCGGTTACTTTTATAGAATCTTGACCTTCGAACCGATTTAGTTTGTCAGGGTTGGGAGGCACCAAAGTTTCACATTCTGATTTCTTGCTATCTTTAAGAAAAACCTCATTTAAACAACTAGTATTATCAATCATAGAGTATACTTGTTCTTCCACCTTGCATTGGAGTGTAAAAAATTTTTTCTTTTGGCTCTCCTCCTCTCAGTTTTGCATAGTCAATGGTCTTCCCATTTCAACAATTAGGAGTCCTTCTTGAGCATAGGAGGATTCTTCTAGGGGTTCTTCCACAATACAAGATACTTCACAAACTTCATCTTCCCTTAAATTTTCCTCCGAGTCACCCTCATCTCCATAACACACTTCTTGGTACATTGTGATGCAACATGTCTAAGGCCGAGACATTCATAGCACCTAATGTCCTTCGACCATGGTTCGGTGACCTCAACACTTGCTTTTTCTTTATCATTGTGTCTATTCTCATGTGGTTTTAATGATGTACCTTTTCCATCATTCTTAAGAAGTGACAAAGAAGGCATTGCATCTCCTGAAAAAGGCCGTGTAGTGTTTCTCTCAACTTCCCTTTCTTTTTGCCTTTCTATTTTTAATGCCAACGACACCACATCATCCAAAGTCTCAAAGGATTACAACTCCATCAAATCACTAATTTCTTTGTGAAGTCCCTTGATGAATCTAGTAATGGTTTTCTCTTTCGGTTCATCCAAGGCACATTTATCCTTCAATGCTTCAAATTCTGTATAGTATTTCTCCACCGATTGTGTGCCTTGTTTTAGGCTTTTGACATGAAGGAACAATCCATGTTTGTAGTGGCTAGGAGCAAACCTCTTCTGCATTAATGACTTCATGGTCTTCCAACTCCTTACATCATCATAACTGTCTCTCTTCTATTGTTCTTTAAGGTCCTCCCACCACAGAATAGCACAACTCGACAATTTCAGTGTGACCATTTGAATCTTCACCTTCTCCGAAAAATCATAACATTCAAAAACTTGATCACCTTTGTCTATCCACTCTAGAAAGTCACAACCATTATTAGACCCCTTGAAGGGAGTAATGGTGACCTTAACATGCCTTATGTCATTCTTTCTAGGGTCTCTCCTTCTCGGGCTAAAGGATTCATCCCTCTCGATTTCTTTCTCCTATTCCTCAAATGCACTTTCACTTCGGCCCCGAGATTTTATGGAAGTACTCAACCTCCTCCTTGGTCTAGTACTTCTTGGTTCATTTACATGCTCATTGGAAGGTTCTTCTCGACTTTGCTGCATTTTCAAGATCATATCTTTTATCTCATCAAGCTAAAGATGAAAGTTTCTCTCAGATCGACTAGGTTCCTTGTCGATGGGGGGTGAGCTAGTACTTGGCATAGCTCCTTTACTTTGGTCGAAATTCACTCCACTTCTTGTGTTCATTATATTTACCAAATATAGTGAAAATAGGGTAGCAACATGATAAGATGGCTCTGATACCAAATGATAGGATCCAAAACTCCAAATTGACAAATCAAGAGAAAAAGGAAATCAGCTATTGCAAAAATCCGAGCACTGAAATTATAATCAGTAGAACTCGAGTTGCATTCGGTTTTTGGATACCAAATTTTAAGGACAATCAGCAAACACCTCAAAAAATAACCCCACAAAAATCCACTCTCAAGCTCGTCGTTTATACGGTGTTATGCCCGAAACCAGATCTGACCTAAAACATATTCCTTCCAAGACAGGCTAGCGTCCTCCAAATAAAACATGCACTCAACTATGAATTTGGATCCAAACGATAATCAAATGGTATAAAAATCTTTGTATTTCAAAAAGGTCTACTCCATTAAAATTGCATATTCAAATTAATAAGATTCACGGAGATATGAGTGAAACAACAAACTATTCATAATTCATTGGCTAGCTCTAAAATCTGACCATTGAAATTAGTCTGAATAGAACTCACAATACATACAGGGTTTGGAGCTCAAATTTGTAGTTCCAGCTGCTAATAATCCCAATAATGGTGTCTCCAAAAGTTAGCTTCAAAATTGTTGTATAAACGAATTATGCCTTGAGGAAGATCAGACCCGGATTAGGGTTTCAAAAAAACAGAATCAGATCACCAGAGTTGAAATGAACGAATCTCAATTTTCATACTCCTTTTTAACACCAAAATTATAGGAAAATCAGCTAATAATCAAGGCATAAACACTCTCAAATATCAGCCTCAAAGGTCACGCACACAAGGAGTTGTGCGTGATTAAATCCGAAGCTGAGATATGAATTTGCTGGAGACAGATTTGTGCTAAAAGATCTTTCCTTGTATAACTCTAGAAATCGAGATCCAATCCAAGAAATATTCCCACCGAACTTTAAATAGTGGTCGCCCATAGCAGATGTGTGGTTATCCGTGGATGTGTTGATGTCCATGGAAGTATTGGTGTCTGTAGGGGACATCCAATGTAGGATTTACCTTTGGAAATAGTCATGTGGTTGACTAGAGTATAAGTGAGCCGTCGACTGGTCCAAAAAAAATTGTGATTTAAAACCTAATAGTTGTGTGGTCACCCAGACTCTGAATAGTGGTCAACCAGAAAAATGACATATCACAAAAAAATCTTCTAGAAGATGATGTGTCATGGTGGGGTTATTCATCATATTTGGTGTTATGCTTATTTGAAAGGTAAAAGAGAAGCTTGAAACCTCATAAATATGATGGAAACATCATGCAAAGCTTGTGACACCTCAAGGGGTTGAGTCACCACTTTTAACCTCTACAAATAGTGGGATCCGGTTCTTCAAAGTTTTAAGCAAGTGACCCATGACTTCAACAGCTTCTCTAAAGGTTAGTTAACATCTCTTTGAGGAGGCAATTTTAAAAATTTGGTTACGCTTAATGCATTAGAAAGATATGGTAATTTGAAGAATTATTGGAAGAGTTATAGTTGCCTTAAATTGTTCAAGAAATTGTATTTTATGCTCAATTTTTATGATTAAAAGATACTTATTTATGTCCTTAGAGCATGATGGTTGTGATTGATGGAAGGATTTCTCAATTTAAGTGTTGTTTATGCACCTAATATCATATTTGGTTCAAAACTAAGAAAATCATAGCAGTTTTGGGTTTGATAACACCAACCTACTTTCAATATTTTCCAATTCAAAAATTATTTTAGTATATTTTCATAAACACGAATCAGGGTATTTGGACATATATAATAAAAGTTATGACTTTTTGAATTTAATGGTAATCAGTGAGATAAAAACTAGATATTTAACAAAGGAAAGATTATGGTTAGAGTGTTTTACCCAAGACACAAGTGGTTAGATTTCCAAGCTGATATTATATGTTAATGAGCATCATTTGAGGGAACTATAGGTTTAAAAATCACTTGAATTGAATAAGAAAGAGATATATACATGTGAGAAATATGTATATTATCGTACTATTGTGAAGATTATCACGTTATAGGTCCTCCAACTTAAAGAGAAAAATTAGATAATTGTTACTACTTGTGCTAAGGCCCCAAGGTAAGTAATGTTGCATGTGTTTGACCTTTTGGTCTACATCATAAGATGATAGGATGTTTTTAATTGTTAGTAAGTTGTAATAGTTATGATAATGTTGATCAGGGATATGTTAATGTTGATTGATAATGTGATATGTTAGCTAGGACAATGTTGATCAAGGATGTGCTATGTAGTAAGTAATGTTTGCATGTGTTTGGCCTTTTTAGCCTACATGAAAAAATGCTAGAATGTTCTTAAGTGTTAGTATGTTATGATTGTTATAATAATATATTGCTCAAGGATATACTACATTCTTTTAATAAAGTTGTTTGATTATATGTTCCATGAGGATATGTTGCAATTGTCTAACAGTATTTATAATGACATTGATCGAGTATATGTTATGATTATATGATATGTTAAGATACATGTAGTGTTGCATTAATTCTTTGCATCATGTTTTCAAGAAAAGAACAAAAAAATGGTTTTTCATCAATATGTTTTCATGTAAGAAAGAACAAAAAATGATATGTAAGATATGTAAGAAACTTTGGTGATACGATACCAATGGAGCTTGGTGGGCTTGTCTCTTAATGACTTATAGGTTTGGCATTGTGTCCCAATATTAAGATGAAGAACAAGAAAGAAAAGAACGAATGAAAGAAAAGAAAGAAAATTGAAGCGCAAACGTTTTTATGAAATTGCATATCATGTTCATTCATGCATTAATTACTAAGTGTTAAACTTGTAGATCAATCTTGTGATTTAGGTAAAGGAATTAGACAACGAGACTCCCTATGGATAACGATTCAGTTCAACATCGATTATGTAAAGAAATCAGATAACAACTTATGTTTATGAAAACCAAATCTTGTTGCAGCACCAAGGAATTCTTGAATGGCGTCATGATAGTGAAGAACACCGAGTTGCGATGCTGAGTTACTTTACCAAAACTTTTAGATGCATTGCATGGCCATGTTGCAACACTAGTAAAGTGCAGCCACAATGCTATCATAAGTCAACACATACGTCCAGATTCTGATGCCATAGTTGTAATACCAAATTTTATTGTCTAAGTTTTGTTGGAATGTGTTTGATGGTAGTGTATGTTGAATTGTGATATATGATGTAAATATGAGAGTCTCATGTTATGATTTATGGAGGAGTAGTGATTCAGGTGATTATGTGATGTGTGTTGAGAGGAGTGGTCGATCACTTGAAGGATCAATTGACCAGAATTGTACAAGATGAAGAATAAGGGCTCTTTGCTTGTGTATTGGTCGATCAGGAGTTGGGGCGGTCATTCGGCTTCTTTACAGATTCGAATTAGGGATGTTTTGCGAATGATCTGTGAACGACCAGTTTCAGTGATAATTTGCTCTTAGGCTGAAGGGGGGGTCGATCATGATGATTTAGGGGTCTATCATGGTCATTACAGATTGTAAAACATTGGATTTGTGATCAATCAAGTGTAGAAGATGATCAACCTGTATACTGAAGATTACATAGAGTATTGTCCTAGGCAAAGTTTGCGGTCGGTCATCTGTTATAGGTGATCGATCGATAAGTTGAAAGGTCACTGAAAAGGTGCTGCAATATCATGTTTCTATTGGATTGAATGGTGATGACTTATCAAAGCTTTGTTGGTGGGGACACCACTTTCTTCTTGGGATGGCCGAAGAAGATTTAACTTATATAAAATGGGAGAAAGCTTGACGAAGAGGGGAATAACCATGGGAAGAAAAGGAAGAACTTAAGAGGAAACAAGAGTGAATCAGGGGAGAAGAGGAAGAAGAAGAAGAAGAGGAAAGCAAGAGGAGAAGGCTTCAACTTGGAAGGGAAACATTTGTAACTAACCGATTTTCCTTACATTTAAAATATGTAATTTTGAAAATATTTTTCTTTTATAAAAACAGTAAAAGACTTTTATTAGTAAAACAAAACAATTGAAAATGCGATAAATAAAATTATTTTCTTTTACAATTTAAAATACTTTACAAAACTCTTTACAATCCATTTCTCTTTATTTAATCCTTTAGCCTAGTCAGCCACAAGATTCACGCGTGTAAATCCTTCATCAACTGCTCCTTAACCTATTCGCACATATACCTACATTACAAGACTTAAACTATAAGTCTAAGGCTTAGTAAGCGATATAAAATAAATATGCAATGTACATGTAGCTTTTGAAATCTGTATGTAGTTTTTTGTTTTCATTTTCGTTTTCATTTTCCATTTTCCTTTACCTAAACTTTAATGACCTTCAATTCTGACAGTGAACTTAAGCTGTATTGGTGAACTTAGGCCCTGGCGCTGAACTTGTACTATGCTAGTGACCTTGGGCCAGCATAGTGAACTTGTACTGCTAATGGTGAAGTTAAATCATGATGGTGAACTTAGGCCATCATGATGCATTTTTACCGTTTTCTTTCTGTTTTTCTGTTTACATTGTCTGCAATTGTCGGGCTCACGCTTGCAGCCTAACCTCACGGCTTGTAGTTTATGTTTTCATTTCTTTTAATTCATTTATTATCTATTTTACCTTCAATGATAAAATGGATATTCTTACAGCCCAAATGAAGATTGTCCACTTTGGGTGATCAGCCGTCGAGAACACCATACCCTTACTATGTATGAGCATCCATTATACCATTTTCTCAAAACCATGCATGAAAACCATTTTGGTAACATTTTGAAAACCATGATGCATGAATGCTCGTGAATGCATATAATTCTATATCATCAATTTGATCCTCAAAGCATGATCAGTATCAAAATCCTATAATCCTCAAAGAATTATCCATATCAAATCCTTAACTTAAAAGAACTTACTTAAATCTAATAAACATATCATTAAAAGAACTTAATTCTAATAAACACAGTCAGCATATAATTCCTAACTCTTGCGATGTAGGCCCCAAAGACCAAAATACATACAATATCAACTTACCTGCCATCATTAAAGCATTTAGGACTCCGATTTAGCCTTCACAATACCTTCCCCAAGTAGCAACATTTAATCATTAATAACAATTCATAGGGTTCCATTTTAGCATATCAACATTCCTTAACACTATTCATCATAGTCTTAAGACACAATAGTTTGCTTAGCACATAAGGAACATTCCCTTACCTAAGCATAACAATATACCAACTTAACAGAATCATAAACAACCAATAACTACTCATCAATATCCAATGAGTAGGAATATAACAGAAGCAACTCAAATCCTCAAACAGTGAACCAAACTTCCATTAACTAGAGAATATAACACATTCCATATATCCAATTACAGAGAATGTATCCAACATTTCCACATGCTCTCCAATTACACAATTTATCAAAGAAATAATTTAACAAAGAATGCTTTCGACTGCTTCAACCCAATAATAGCATAAAGCAATCCAGAACCCATTACATTACTGCAATACACATATTCCTTTTCGTGACTAACAAACAAAAGAGAAATACCGAATAATATTCCATGGCAGAAACCAAAGTCAAAAACCAAAACCAAACAGCAGTGCACCATATCCATTATTCTGTTATTTTCTACGATATATTCTTCACAAAAATCCACAAAATCATGAAAGAAATCTCCTTACCCAAAGAGCACCAGAGAGGAGAAGAGAACCATTTTTCCTTGATCTTATTCTTTCCTCTTCTACTTCTCTATTTTCTTCCTTTCTGCCTTCCCTAGAAGCTCTCTCTCTCTCTCTCTCTCTCTCTCTCTCTCTCTCTCTCTCTCTCTCTCTCTCTCTCTATTTCTCTTCCTCTCTAGAGAGCCCTTCACTCTCCTCTCTCCTCTCTCTCACTTTCTCTTCTCTACCTTTCGCTCACAGCAGCTCTCTGCTCCCTCACTCTCTTTGTCTTTCTCCCTTTCTATTTCACCAGCAACTTCTCAAATATGATAAACATAATCCCCATGAAATCTCACTTAACTTCTCTAATATATTGACATCTATAAAGGAGACACAGAAAACACACCACTTGGGATTCAAGCCTCAACTGGAAAAAATAATCAAAAACCCAAACTGTAGAATGGCCAGTCGATCATTAGATCGATTGCCAACATTTTCAGTGGAATCGGTCGATCACTGATCGACCAGTCTGCTATAAAAACTCCAGTAAAATTACTAGTTGATCACTTGATCGATTGGTCCAACATTCATTTTTCGCCCGCGTTGTTTCACCTCTATAAATATGGTCGATTAGAAGATCGACCGGTCCTACTTCTTTTCCAATGGTTGACTGAGGTTGATCCATCGATCAACCGCTCCCATGCTCCATCCTTCATTTCTCCGTTGCTGTTATATATATTTGCCTCTGTATCATTTTAACCACTCACATTCATTGCCAATCACCTTCTTTTAACAACTTAACCATTTTCTTCATTTCTTCACTTCTTTAAAATTCTTCAAACCATTCCAATATCCATTCTGATTAACTCTAAAATTATCTAATAAATCTTGAACCCATCCCCATAATTATCCACCAATTATATCAACGTATTATGTTTACTAAACTTACTTTTGAGGTATTATAATCCATAGTAAAATAATCTCAAAATCTTCAAAATTCACAATTACTATTATCCTTAGTTTAAACTTAATTACAAGTATTACAACCTTTGTGCTCTTATTTTTTTCAAGGAATAGAGGTAAAAAATGATTGTGTGTTTTCTCTTTGTGGGCTACATCACAAGATCTAGAATTTGTTATATTTGAGGATTACATTGGATAAAGGTTAAGTTCTTGATGTGTTGTTTGTAGTTTATGCTTAATACATGCTAAGTTCAAATGATTGTATTGTTGGTTGAGGATTTTACATGTTGATGTTGTGCTTGGTAATATGAGGAATTGTATGCATTCACTTATGTTCATGCATCATGAATTGTAAAAGAATTTATGAACTATTATGAGAATTAAGAAAATGAGAACGGATTAGTTGGATGAAGATCACCAATAATTCCTAAATAATGAAAGGGAATTATTATAGTTATGGTTTACCATGATGGCCAAGACTCACCATTATGGTTATAGGTCACCATTATAATTTCTTAATCTATTGAAGGATTTGAGTTAGGTTAAAGTTCACCACTCACTTTTAAAGCGTTAAGAATAAACGGGGCGGTTGAAGTTCACCGTTATGGTCGAAGTTCACCATTGATTGAAGTTCATCACCCTTCCTTAAGTGAACAAATGTTAAGAAGAAGGTGTAATGACTAATGCTCACCACTCAATGTTAAAATGTTAAGAAAAAAAAAGGAAAACAGAAATGGAAAATGTTTTATGTAATGTATATCATGTTCATATTGCATATAATTTCTTACTAAGTATTAGGTTTACAGAATATGTCTTGTGATGTGGGTAAACATGTTAACAAGGAAAGGAACAATTGATGGAGGATTTACGCATTGCGGACCCTATAGCTAGTTAGGCTAAACAGAAAGGAAAAAGGAAAATGTAAAGGGTCTTGAATTTATGCCATATTTTGTAAAATTTAAAGATTTATTGAAAAAAATTTTGTGATTGACATTTTATTCTCAAATGATTTATTTACGAAAATTCTTACGCTATGCTGTATTTTATAAAAGAAAATATGCTTTGAATCTCGACATATCAAGTATATGAAAACCATGTCGATATAATAGTGTTGGCCCTGTAAGGGCATTACAGTGACAATATATTTAGGTTTGGATTTTGAGGATACAGATTCAGTATTGTTGAGAGGTAGACACAACTCAAAGTAGGAGTTTTATTTATTATATTTGTTATTGCATATAATGTGGGACTTATGCCAACCTAGGGGGGTGAATTAGGCGTTCTAAACGTTTTCATGCAATATTGATTATTCTATCCTTAAGTGATTTAACACAAATAAATATGCAAGCAATACCAAATTCAAAGAGATAAGGGATAGAGGGATGACATCGGTTTCTTACTGTAGTTTGGCAAACCTGCCTATTTTTGTGCTCCAAGGCTCCTCCTTTGGAGATTCCTCAATCACCTAACCTCCCCGGTCAGTGATAATTGAACTTCACGGGTGCCAATCAAACCTTTACATGACTATTCATAGGGCGTTAGCCTTTCCTTTTGACTATTCACAGGGCGTCACCCTTTTCTCTTGACTATTACGAGGCGTCACCCTAGATGCAGCGGATTACAATTGTGGAATTGAAATATTACAATTTAGAAGCCTAACTCTTAAAGATATAAAATCTCAAGTGAAGGGACATACAGAGTTAAAGCTATACACATTTGCTGAAGAGGAATCTTGTGTGAATTTGGCAGCACTTCATTATGGATTCTCCTCTCTTCTACTTTCAATTCGGAGTGACTTCTTTTTATAAAAACTGTTTAGTTGTTGACCACCCAACTCGTCCGGTAGACAGCTTCCCAACCGTTGCAAATATAACCGTTATAATTATGTTAGTCTAATCACCTGATCTTTGTCAATGGTTGATTGCTTCTACACACTGCAGGAAATGCCTTGAATCTATCCAATTTTTGGTCGACCATAATTTGTCATAGTTGACCGCTCTTCTACACTTTAGTATATGTCGAGAAATCTTTCATTTCTCTAGTTGACCGCTCCAAACACTGTTTGACCGTTTTCACTGCTTTGGCTCTCTGTAACCTTTCTGGTCGACTGCCCAATCGACCTGTACTCTGTGTTTTATACATTTTCAATCTTCTAAGTCTCAATAATCAACCTATAAGCTACATAGAATTGGACAAACATATTAGTAAAGATTAATATCCCTATTAAGGGGTATTTCCAACCAAGATCTATTATAAACATAGTGATAAACATATTAATCTCATCAGAAAAAAAAAATAAGTCTAAAGTCTCTTAGATTAATTAGTCTCCCTTTTCATCAGAAAAAAAAAGAAGTATTGATGAGTATCCACGAAAGAGAATGCATCCGCGATAGATAAGTAAAGTGAAGACCATCATCATTTAGATCAAAGGATCTGCAAGGAACAGGCAGTATTGTGGGAGTGTAAGTGTCCCCAAAAAGGAACATGTATGCAACATGAAGGATGTCGTCATTCTATGATCTAGGGATGTCCGTCTGCACCTTAGCCACAACTATAAAATAGGAATTAATGATGAATCCCAACAACTATTTTCTGTTGAAGTTTACAAAAACTTGTCTTTACTCTTAAGTGACCTAAGGAAAACTAGACGTGGACGTGAAGGGAACTGTGGAGTGAGTAGAATTCACTGAAAACCCCCAGATAAGTAATGTTGTATGTGTTTGGCCTTCGGGTCTACAACACAATGTATTAGGGAGACATTTCTGATTGTTACTAACACTTTTTATGCTAAGACAATTATGAGGATAATATTGACTCCCTAATTGCAATATCCTGAATTTTTATATCGAAATTTAAAAAGAATAAATTAGTGAATAATTTGGGATATTTGGATTAGTTGACTAATTATCAGGATATTACTAAGGACGTAAGTGTTATATATGGACTGAAACGGTTTTGGCTCGGCTCGATCCGAAATAAATGGATGACTCAATTTTAATTAAAAAGGAGGAAAATAAATAATGAATTAATTTGAGATAATTAATGGGGAAATTAAATAAATGAAAAGGGAGACTAATTGGATTAATTGAATTAAAGGAAATATATTAAATTGAAAAGGAAAAGAAGAATTTATGAAATTGGGGGATAAACCGATTCCTCTTGAACCGGTTTTGAATGTAAAACAAGAATTAGCCTTCGGCCATTAGAGCGAGAGAGACAGAGTTCGATGGGGGAGTGTGAGATCGGCGAGGCGACGAACGACAGGGTGACAGCGCGAGGGAGAGCTCGGGCTCGTGCAGTCGGCGTTGAACGGCAATGTGTGCTCCTCTACGGTGGTCTGTTTGTCGCCGCTCGGTGAACGGCAGGTGGACCCGTCTAGGGCTCGAGAATGGAACTCTCGCGAGCTACAAATCGTCGATGGAGGTAAGCCGACGGGTTATTTTCTTCTTCCCTTGGTATTTTTTCATTCGACAATTCTGAATTGGCGATTGGTAGTGGCAGATTCGGAGGTGAAAATCGATAAAGATGAATTGGCGTGAATCAGCTAGAGTGGTTTGTTCGAGCTGGACCGGATCAGGTTGGACTTCGTCCTCTGGCTGGTTTCCACGTGGAAATTGCTAGTTGGACCAACTTCTTTAAAGTGTGTAATCGGCTCTACTGTGATGTGGTCTCCTCTCCTACCTATATAGACATGGCAAGGGCAGTGAGCTGGAATGCAGGAAAAAGGGGAGGACTTCTACTACTGCTCTCGAGTTTGCTTTGTTCTGTATGAGTTCAGTGGTTGTGTTCTGTATGAGTTCAGTGAAATGATGGAAGGAATGGCAGTGAGAAAGTTGAGGCAGTGAGAAAGTTGAGGCAAGGAGAAAGCAGAAGAAAAAGAAAACAGAAGAAGTAGGAAGTGGAGCTGTTTGCCTCGGGCCTTCAGGTAATGTGAAGATTTTTCATTCATGCCTTATGTGTTTTGTGGGAATAACATGTAGAGAAAACTATTGTGCATTGTTGGTGTTAGTCATCCTTTGATATGGTCTCTGTCGACAGTCATGCTTGAGACGAATTAATGTCATGCAAGATTTATTTCAGATTATTGGATAATAGTTGGATATATGGTCTTTGTGTGTTGGTTATGATCTTTGTCTTTCATTGGTTTATGTATTTTAAGTATGTTATAGGTAGAAGATAATGATGGTTCTACTTGGGTTGGTTTACTACTTTGAAGGTTAGTGAATGTTATACTCTGTTGTTGGGTCTCAGCCCTTTGGTTGAGATTAGTTATGGAATTTAAAAATAAATGGATAAGGGATGTCCTATGTTGTTTATGGATTTTAAGGATTTTAGACTCTCTATTTAGAATTCTTTGCTTATGAATTGTAATAGGATAATTGTAAAAGATAAGGAAATATGTTCTCTAGTGTGTGCAGCTTATTGGTTGTGGAATGTATGGCCGACTAATGTACTGTTGACTATGAATATGTTAGTTGGCCTATTATTTATACTAGACAAAGGAAGGTTCATTGTTTTGATTATAGGAGTTGCTCTCTGTCCATTAATATGCAAATATGATAATTAAGTGAAATCAAGAGAGGTATTAATAGATGTTGTGAAGTTTGTTCGGTTATTTTAAGATGTATATATTGTTTGTGAAGGTGTTGTGTTGTGGGTCGCTGCTTCATGGAATCGGTAAGGAAATGGGTTAGGTTAAGGGAATTACCCACTATTGGTTGTTAAACGGAATGTTGAACAATTAGCCATCATGTTTTATGGAATTTGGTAGGTTACTGTTAATAATTAAATGTTATTGAATTGTGAAGGTATTGAAGAGAAAGAACTTATGTGCTAAATGCGCTAAGGACGCCAGGAAAGTTGATACTTACTGTGTTTTGGTCTTCGGACCCTACATCGCAAGAATTAGTGTTGCATGTTGTGTGTTTACTAGATTTAGGTTCTTTTAATGATGTGTTTATTTATATCATCATATAGAACTGTAGGTATTCCCATAGGCATATTGTATGTCATACTTAATATATGTAAATAGGCGTGTGGGGGTTCGAGTGATCAGTGACACTTCCATACGATAGTATTCCTCCCACGTAGGGAGTGGTAGGTTTAGAGTTAGCTACGTAGAAGCTAGGGTTCACCTTTACCCCGTTTTGAAACCCGCAATGTCTTTAACAAAACGACTGGGTATGGCTCGTGGTGACACCCCGATTGGCGTGGTTCCTCGTCGGAATCATAGGTTAAGCCACAAGAGCAATTGACTTATCCATCGTCCCGACTAACAGATGAGATACGGTTCTCCTCTGTAATGCATCGCATGATCATGCATCATATCTGTGTTTTATTTTCTTATATCACTTACTGAGCAATAAGCTCATTACTTTAGGTCTTGTGATGCAGGTATTGTACGAGAAAATAGGAAAACAGGTTAAAGACAGTTGATGAAGGATTTGCACAGGTGGATCTTGTGGCTGGCTGGGCTAAAGAGTTTTAAAAGGAAATGGTTTTTAAAATGGTTTGTAAATTATTTAATATTCTTTAATGTTTTGTTTTAAATTCCGCTGCGTTTTATAAAAAGGATGTTCATTACTTCTTCTGAAATTAATAAATGTTTTAAGTAAAGAGTTTTACGCTTGGATTTTTATAGAAAAAGGATACTCTGATTTTATAAAAGAGAAAGTTTTAAATTTCACGCAATTTTAAAGTAAATAAAAACCGTGTTGTTACACTACTGCTATATATATATATATATATATATATATATATATATATATATATATATATGTAT
>CM039473.1:8580494-8830682 GCA_022433065.1 Begonia loranthoides
TATATATATATATATGATGGCTTCTATGTTTTGATTGTTATGAGGTTAATATTGACTCCCTATATATATATATATATGATGGTTTCTATGTTGTGACTGATATGAGGTTAATATTGACTCCCTACAATGGTATTTAATGATGAATCATATGTTGTGTTCAATATTGACTCCCTATATATATATATGATGGTTTCTATGTTGTGACTGATATGAGGTTAATATTGACACCCTCCAATGGTATTTAACAATGAATCATATGTTGTGTTCAATACGAGGAAATGTTATGACTGTGTATGCATCATGTTTTTTTATGAAGTAAAAGGAGAACAAAACAGTTTTTGGGCATATGTTTCCATTAAGAAAGACTGAACAAAAACAGATAAAGAAGATACATAACTTTTCATTGTGTGGTGGGGGATTGAGGTCAAGTTGTCCTATAAAAGGTGGACCTATGGGGGATAAGCCCATTAGTCTTGTATGCAAGCATATAGCCAAAGTTCACAAGATCAACATGTGAGTGGTAGCATGACAACTAACAGAGGTCCCAAGAAAAAGGACTAGGTCACCAAAGGTCGTGAGATGCTGTCATGCATGTCCCCATTGTTGTGCCTACTCTCCCAAGGGTCTGACTTGAGCTGTCCCAAAAGGGTGGACCAAAGGTGCTCACTCTCCCTAAAGAAGATACCCCAATGACCTAAATGTGAAGTGAAAAGAATGAAAGAACAAAGAAAAAAATACTACATGTTTTATAAAGATGCATACTCACTATGTTATATGTTCATTTCATTTTGCATTACTTATTAAGCCCTAGGCTTATAGATAAACTTTGTGTTATAGGTGAGGAAGTTTCTGGTTAGTTACACGATGATGGAACGAACTGATGGTAGTAGTTGATGAGCATATCTGTGATGAATACTCGATGTTGTAAGGACTTTAGACCTACATGTTGTGGCTCTACAAACGAAAATGTTTTGAAAGGAAAAATGTTATGAATAAATATTAACGTTATCTTTGGAGATGGTTCCAATGGTTTAAATGATAGATTGGATGTGGTTGTGTTTCATGTTAAACTACTTTTTGGAAGTTATCAAGTTTTGAACACCACATATTTCTATGTTAAGGAACCGTTTCTATTTAAAGAAAGTCTTCTGCTGTTGTTCATTTTAAAAGGGCATGATGGATCCGTTTATTTTCAAAGGTATATTTTAGTATTTTTCGAAGTGGTAAATATGTTTTTAGAAATAAAAATAAATAAAGTAAAATTAAAAATGTAGAAATAATGGTAATAAAATAGAGATTTACAAAAAAAAATTGTTACAACTTGGTATCAGGGCCCCAAGTTTTAAAATCATTTCTCCAGACTGTTTAATAACATGAGTCCCAACATAAATATTGTCTCATCAACTGTAAGTATGTTGTCTCAAAGTACGCTTAGGTTCTTAGTTGTTTTATTTTGACTATGTTAGGTGTCGATTAATAGAAAAGAAAAAATGGTAAGAGTGCTTAGACAAAATGTGGATGTTTGAGATTAATCAATTAGTTGATTGTTTGAACTTGTGGAATCACAGTTCCAATATTTAGAGCTGTTCATGGAATGAGAAGGACAAGGAAGTACACATATTTTCATATAGGGAGAGGCTAGATGAGAGAAGTTTCAAGGTTGAAACAACCCAATTTTACTGAAATTACCTTTGATCTCACGTGAGCTGAAGAGTGGGTCAAATCATTAAAAGATATATTTGAATATGCAAAGATAGATGAAGCAGAGAGAGTGTCATGTGCTACATATCTTTTGATACAAAAGCAAGATTTTGGTGGGATACTATAAAGATGACCCATGACGTGAGGAGGATGACATGGGTAGGATTTAAAGAATTATTTTAAAACAACAATTTTAACCATGAGGACCCAAAAATTAGTTGAACAGATCCTTTTGCCGATTATATATAAAAGTTTGAAGTATTGTATCGCTTTGCAACACATCTGGTGGCCACCAACTAGCATAAAGTGCACCAGTTTGTGAAAGGCCTAAAAGTGGACATCTATAGAGGCATTAAGATACATGGCACTCAAGGAGTGCCTTACTCTAATGTCGTGGCCAAGGCGCTTGAAGTAGAGGAGGCAAAAATGCAATATTTAAAGCAAAAGGAGACTGCTAAGAGATTCATTAGAGAGGTTCCACCTCTGCAAAGAAAGGAGTGTCAACAGAATATGAGGGGCTCTAAGAGGCAGGTAGCTTGAGGCAATGATCAAGGAAAGGAGATGCGTTTACAAGGAACATCGTAGTTTGAATAGTGCCCAAAATGTTAGAAGAATCATGCCAAGGAAAGCAGAGCATGATTGAGCAGATGCTATCGCTGTGATGAAGTTGGTCACATTACTAGGGAATGCCCAACTTTAGATAAAGAATAGAAGAAAGTGGCGCCAAAGGTCTTTGCTCTCATAGAACCTGATGGGTGGAAGCAACTTGCCATGGTGTCGGGTACAAATTTGATTCAGGTGCTACGCACTAGTTGTAGTGATTGTGAATTTTTCCCAAAAATGTAATGACAATTTTCTATGGAAATTTTGTGTTTAAGTTACCATTTTATAGCCTTGTTGAGTTACATAAACAACTAAGTTATGAATGGTCCAAATTATGTTATTTCATGGATAACTATGGTTTGATAAAGTGGAAGTTGGATTGAACGGAGAGTGGAAATGAATAAATTTCAAAAATATAACATATAATTAGTGTAATTTTAGATGAAGGAAATGTGTTCGCAGAGAGGAATCTATCTGCAGAATGGACGACATCGTTACGAGAATAGAACACATCCGTGGCAAAAAGGAACAAATCAGCTATAGAAAGTAAAACAAAATAAATGTTGTCATATAGTTGAAAATTTGAGGATGACGTGTATCTGCGAAAAGGAAATTGCAGCTATGGAAAAGTAAGAACGAAAGGAACGGCATTCTTTTCGAAGGAAAAATGTCAAAGTGTCAATGTCCATGAATTTGAAAGCATCCATGATTGAAAAATACAGAGAGGAATGACATCATATTAAAGGAAGGAACATTCATCTACATAAAGTAACGCATCTGCGATGGATAAACAAAGCAAGAAACGATGTCGTATAAGAGAAGGGACGTCTGCTGAGAAAGAAACGAGACCGCGACAAATAAACAAGTAAAGAACGTTTTCATTTTGATGAAGGGAATTGGCTAAAGGGTAGAAGTCATGAATGAGAAGACGTTAGCGGAAAAGAAATAGTGGAAATTGTAAAAGCGAAGACATCTACAGAAAGGAACACGTCCGAAAGGATGTCATGGAGATGAAAGATTCTCAATGGATACATACATATTCACTGCAGCAGCTTGTACTTTTGCCCTTGAAACAATGGTAATTTAAGAAGCTGACTAGCTACTTTGTCTTAATGATGATTTAAGTGTCGCGTAACATCTTGAATTTTTTTTTATCGATATGATAATAAAATCGTGTCATCTTAAAGAAAACTTAATGAATTAAAGAAACGAAAAATATATTTGATATAAAATCTGATAAATTATAAAACTCACATTTATTTGAAATTAATATCAAGTTTCCATCTAATAACAGTACATAAAACATGATATTTAAAACAAGGTTTTTAGAAAGAAACATAAACTTAAACAAATTAACTTAGATGCCAGAGAACCTCCAAATTCACTCATGGAAACTCATCTTCTTTGACTCATCAACATAAACATCTTCAATAGCTTCAATACCTATAACACAAGGTTCAAACTATAAGTCTAATGCTTAGTAGATAGATGACTAAATCCATTATTCATGTTAAACTGTTCATTCTTATGCATCTGTAAATCTACGATATTCACAGCAACTATACAACAATATCAGTGAACTATCAAACATATACAAGGAAAAGTAAACAACTAATTTTCCTTTAAATTCATCTTTTCCTTACTATTCATCTTCTTTATCTTCTTGAGTAAGAGTAGGCTAAACCATAGGAAATGGACACGGCATCAACCAAGTCCTCAATTTCTTGTTGAGCACATCAACACACAACGACCGGGATCAACCGATCTACCTTAGCATCGACCAAGTTCTATATTTCTTGTTGAGCACATCAACGCCCAACGACTGACATCAACCAATTCTACCTCAACATTGACCAAGTTCTCTATTAGTTACTACATGGATCAACACATAGCAATCGACATCAATAGATTTGCCTCGGCATCAACCATAAGCAAACATACAAAAGTCTATACCCTCTTTATCCCCTTTGAAACAGCCTGTCCTCTAGACTCATTTACATATTTTCTATCTTCTTTTTTATCTTTCATATTCTCTTCTTATATCTGAACGTACATGTGAACGAAACTTCTAAATTAAAGACTAACACATTCTTAAGTAAAACAACATATAACAGGAAACATAGAGCTTCAATCAAATCTATGAGACCATTTCTAATAAACAGTATCATACTTTTCTTGGAAAAACTGAAACTACGTTCATCTACACAAATAGCAAAGCACATATCCTCATATCAAATAAAGTAGTCTCTCAAATACAGAGTATCATAATTTAGCATGGAAATAGAGAAATTGAAATACTCAAAACATTAGAAATAGTAAAACAAACAATTTGGACAGAGTCCCTTAGCACTTTTTGATGTAGGCCGAATGGCAAAGCACACACAACTCTATTTACCAGGATTCCCATAACACACAGTACCAATACTTTAAACACCATTGAATTGAAACTCCCTTTGGTCCTGTTCTAGAAAAATTTCACTTTTCCTCTATTTCTTTTTAAACTGATGACACATTATCATCGGCTTGTTTATTGAGAGATCATGATGTCATTGCAAAGGAATTTTGGAAAGTTACTCTAATGTTCCTGCGAGCAAGATGTTGTCACCCTCTTGATTCCATTTACGAGCTGTCGGGAGTGGGTATGGCTAGTTTGGAACTCGCGTTCGTGGAGGTTTCCACAGCCGGTGGACTATTTGAAGGAATGAGGGATTAGATCGGGGAACTTGACTTGGTCGTTTGTTCTCCTTGGGTGAACTTCAGGAGTAGGAGGAAATTGGAGAGACTATGCGTGTCTAGGAAATTTTTGGCTGGATCAATGGTCCAAGTAAAGGTTTTACCCCTAGTTGGTTTTGACCATTTTCAGTACCCGAGTGTTGCCTAGAGGTTATTATGGTTAGCTAAGTGTGGGTGTTTGTTTCTCTAGTTTTCCAGTTTTGTCTCTATTTAGAGAAGATGATTCAAGGACTGTGTATGTTAGGGAATCATAGACTGCATCAAGCTTCCAAGTAAGGAATATATGTTTTGTTTGGGTATTGGGCCATACATCACAAGGTTATTGTTTTGTGTACTGTGTTATTCCTTCATAGAATTTCTTGAAGAAAATTGGTGATCTGAGTTTCGTCCCTATCCTGTGTGATTGACCGAACATCCTATTGGGCCATAACTACTATTGCATACACCTTAATAATTGGTACAGATTGTACATGTGCTGATAGTTTGTATAGTTACAGAAAATTTGAATGTTAGAAATGTATGAATAAAGGACAAATCGGTTTCTGCTTCTGTGATGGATTCAAAATATGTTTATATCTAAAGGAATAGATTTGAAAATCTATTTACGAACTGAATTGGTTACTGTTTGTACGTGCATAGATAATTGGAACAATTGCACATAATTGAATTTGGAAATATATGAACAAAGATAATAAAGTTTCTGTTTATATTGAATTTGGAAGTCTGGGCATGGTGCTGAATTAGGAGATTTATGTATAAGGATGAATCGTTTTGTTTTATTGCTTAGATTCGATTGATATTCTGAATCTGCTGCTAATGGATTTAATCGGAGGATTTATTGAGTTAATTTGATTGTCACTCTGAAAATGTGGTTGGTTCGTTTACTGCCTTCAAATTTTGATTGGAAGTTGCACTCTAGGATGACATTGTAGTCCCCAGGCTGTGAAAATGATTTTTTGTATATGTTTAAATAAATATATTAGAAAACTCTATAATACTTAAATGTTTGAAGCCTTTAATTATAGTTTTAGTGCAGAATATACTCTATCGATAAGTTTAACGTTATAACTCATTGTTTTAGGATGTGATATGTTGAAGAACACTTGATTGTGGTTTAATAAATATATAGATTCTATAGTATGGCAAAACACAGGTTTGAAGATTTGTTTATTAGATTGGATTGGATTCCAAATGTGTGAGTGATTAATTTTCTTTGAGGTTTTACTGATTAGATTAGAGTGGTATTTTAAAGATGATGTAGATTGGTTTACTTGGAGGATTTGTATATTACTTTGAGGTGTTGTTTAATAGTCTATGTTTTGTACTCCGAGGGTGGGTTGTATTACATGACAAGGTTGAGGCTCGGTCTAGTTTATGGGTTGCAAGCCATCTTCCCACTAAAGTCATCCTCGGTTAACATTATATGAGTCTCTGCAACCATTGAGTCTTGGATGGTTGTGAGATTTTCATTTTGATTGTTGTAAAGTCCTAGTCAATTGTCGGCGTGTCTCCTTGACACTAGATGGTCTCGGTTGACTAATGTTCAACTCAGTCGAGACTACGAGGTTCTAGTTGACCTTCATTTTGTCTCAACAATTATTGGGTGGTCTTGGTTAACCACTGTGATGCCTTGTTGACAAGGTTAGGTTCAATTGGCTTCAGTTATGTTTTCTCGACTGCTAAGATGATCAGGTCAAGTGTTGTGTTTTGCTTTTCATCAATGTGTCTTGTCGACGGTTGGACTTACGGGTCATCTGTTGGGAGTGCCGGGTTGACCATGGTTGTGTTTGATCAACTGCACCATTTTTTTTCTCGTAGTTGGGTTTAGTAAACTCCATTCGGCTTTGTCAGCCATAGCCCGTATAATCATGTAGATTCTCAACTCGAGGTGTAGGGAACCCATCATTCCTCGTTTAAGCCAAGAAGTCTTGTGTTGATCCTTTTGGTCAGGTTTGGTTCCAGTTTTGGATCTTTATTGTCTTTCAAAATTGGTTTCTTGTTAGGATCCTCACTATGTTCCTAGTTTTAGTCTCTGGTTTAAGACTTATGGTTGTCCCTAGAAACCATCTTGATTTTCTCGTCTTGTTTAAGACTTTTTCTGTGTTCCTTGTGTGACTGATCGGATGTGGACATCGGCCTTGTTATAGGTTCTGGAGATGTAAGTGGTTCATCTTCTGCTTACGACTGCGTGTGGAGCTAGTTTGTCGATAAGCATGTTGTGGTCGTCATCAAGGTAGGGATCCTTATACTTTTTGCACTGCATTACATCATGTTTTTAACTGATATTTTGTGGCGTACCACACCTAGAAAGCCCGACAAGGACTATTTCAACAACACATCTATTTTTATGTATATGTATGTTTTCTCATGTTCACTTTATCGTACATGGTATATAGTTGATATTTCTGTGCACATTGATGGCTTGACATTTGTGCATATATGCTAGGAGAATGAATCCTCTTGATTGTTTAGGCACTCTAGCACTAAAACATCACGAGGCTATCCTGTGGAAACCTTTTGCTGCGTGAAGGCTAATTTTTTTGTGGGAGCAAAACGGGGGATGAGGCATTGGTGACATGTCCTTGGATTTCGAGCCCCAAAAGTCAGAAATGGAGATGGGAAGGTGATGACGCTTTCTTGGGTTTTGAGCCCCAAAACCTGGCTAGGGTTTTAGTCTCATGGATCAGTAGGTTGTTAGTCTCTAAGCTTTGTCTATCCTAGTACTTTTCTATTGACAGGTGGTGTGATGGCTCGTAGCTCCGCTGACGACTTGGAACCTATAGGTATTTTAGTTGAGAATCAATCTATCACAAACAACCTTATCCATTCTATTTGATTGTACGGTGCTGTGTCGACTCGTAGCTCCACTCGTCGGTAACCCAAGTGATGTGCTGGATCTTTGGATCGCTGTCATTTGTATTTCCTCTACCTCATGAGGTGTTGTCGTCGATGGATGACCACCTTTTCTCTGATGAGTGTCGGATGGGTCCTTCTGTGACCATCCATTTTCACTGATGACGTGATGCACCCCAAGACCCTATCACCCGAGCCCAAGCTAGGAGGCTCATTGTTTATCTAACAAGTGCTTATTTTGTAGGTGAAAACTAAGCTTGAGGAATTGGAGATGAACTAGGGCATGAGGACAAAGAAGCATCCATGCATATGAACACTTGGAACCTTGAAGCACCCTTTCGGCTAGACCACAATAACCGCGGCAATATGGTGGCTCACAACTCCAAAGCTATGGACATCATCTCGTCGGTGAATCGTCTATTTTTTTATACTTGTCATGTTGATTAGGTTTATATTTCATTAAGATACAATTTGCTAGAGATATTCTTGTAGGATTTAATTGTTGTTCAATTTGGTTTTTGTTGGAATGCTCGGCCAACATGTTAACCGAGTATTCATGCCCAAAACTTGGTTATATGTAATACCCCGATACTATTTTTTCTCGTACACGCGATGTAATCAAACTTTGGAGATAAATATAGATTTCATTGTGTATCTATAACTGTTAAATTATGACAAGTATTTATGAGGGAAAATACTATGGGGTAAAAGTTTAGTGGAAATGTGGAGAAAATGAAAATCTAGAGTATTCGGATGCCTGCGGATGCCATGGGGATGAGAATCGGCGTCCGCACACGCTCGGATCACTTGGGGACAAATGCAGGACAGATCCTCACGTCCTGAACGGACCCTGCCTCTCTGCGGACGAAATACAAATGAAATGCGGATGAGGACGGGGTGTGTTCCCATTGAATCTGTCTAATTTTTGGACACTTTTGGACGCATGCGGACGCTCCATGCAGATGCCACTTTCAAACGGTACGGATAGGGCGAGGATGCCATTTCCAGTCCGAAAACACAAATTTACCCAAGGAATTTTCCACATGCGGACGAATGTGAACGAGACCATCACATCCGCACTTGTACGAAATATCACAGATCTACGACTAATAATGATTTAAAATCAGAGAAAATTGATGCAAAACCAATAAAAACGTGATCCCTCGACACAGGATCTAACTACAGACCACGAAAGCCGCCCCTCAGGTCCCGACCAGCAGGAGCTGCCCTCCTCCCCCTCCCCTACTAGGTGTACGGTTGGTCTCTAGGAGGTAAGTTGTGCCTTTTAATCTCCAGCCTTCCCCCGCATTCTTCCTCTCTATATTTTTGTTCTCCTCCTCTAAAGAGAGTGTGAAAAGTGGAGTGACGGTGAGTTTGTTAGGTGTTCTACAAGCAAATGTGGGTGAACTCCTGTGAAAGATGTGTAGCTGGGAGGGAGAGGTTGGCTGTCCGTGCAAAGATTTCTTCAGCTAGGTAAAGATATGAGTAGTCTTGGCCAGATGAGGCCCTACCCACAAGTAAAGTGTGCATACGTAGTGATTGTTGGTTGTAGTTAATCCCTCTGTAATGATTGTTAGTTGTAGCAAATCCCTCTGTGGTGTTTGTTGGGTGTAGTTAACCTCTCTGTGATGATTTGGGTTTGAAGTAAAATTTTTTTGTGAACTCCTTGGATGCCTTAAACTCCTGTATTTTCCTTTAGATGCTTTACTTGTTGTTACATTTCATTTCCTGCTTAATGTTGAATTCCATTTACTGGATGTTACGCTTGATAATTTGCTATTACATTTCATTTCTTGCTTAACCATAGAATTTACTTACTAGATGTTAAGCTTGATAACGTTAGGTCCCGTTTGATTGTAAGCTAGGTTGAATAAAATGATGAATCAAGGATCTCATACTGATTGCTAAGTAGAAATGATGATTTGCGCAACTCTATTCGTTAATGCTCATTTATAGTCTACCCTAAGTTTATAGTGTCCTGCACCTTAATAAATTATTCTAAAGGATTATATTGTCCTGTTAAATTATTCTAAATTGTGAAATGGCTCTAAAACATGTGATTCTTACCTTCGGATAATTTACTCTCCATATTGTTCATCGTTTATTCCCTATAAGCATGCTCATTTTAATACCTTCGTTGTTGTTATGTTCATTGCTAAAAGCTCGTATACTCATTTTTCTACCATACTTAGTATTTGCTGTCAAGTTGTAAAGCATGCTTGTTCGCTTTCGTTGCTGTCCTATTTCATATTCGTTGCCAACATATAAAGCATGTATGTCCCCTTCTAATCTGTTGTTATACATCATTATTAACTCACAATTATATGCTATTATATTATGTCAAAATGTTCAGCATGTTAACACATTTCATTTACTGTATATTCGTTGTTATTCGCTGTTGAAAAGCATGATCTATAGGTCTATTTTGTTCATATTACACTGCTGTCTTATTCACCGTTGAAAAGCATGATCTATAGTTCTATTTCATTCATATTACACTGTTGTCTTATTTGCCATTGAAAAGCATGATCTGTAGTTTTATTTCGCTCACATTACACTGTTGTTTTATTCATCGTTTAAAAGCATATTCTACAGTTCTACTTCGTTCGTTATACGATGTTGTATGTTCGCCATTCAATATCATGTCCTGTTGTTCGATTTATTTGGACGTTAAGAGCATGGTCAACCTTTACTTCATTTTATTGTACGTTGCTGTTATATTCGTCATTAAAAACAGGTTTTATTGTTTAATTAACGAGTTCGAGCATGCTTAAATCTTCAAGCATGTTAATTAACTGATAGTCCTCAAGCATACAATAACCATTATGATTTTGTGATGCCTACTTCAATTCTATGATGCCTGCATAATTCGTTAAGTTACACATTTAAATATAATCTCCATTTAGTAACATGTTTCAATTTTTGTTTCCATGCGTTTCTTTTATAATTGCCCTATATTTATCCAATCATGTCTTTGCTCTCCTTATGTGTTCTAAATTCTGTCATTTAATTATCGATTGGCCATTTCCTTAAATTATCGTCATTTACTTTCCATATATGCATTATTTAATGGTTATGTCATTATGCATCATGTTATAGGGAGAATGTCTCATCATGCATCATGCTAATAGAAACCAATAGGGAGTGCCACCTTGGGTGGTAATCACATACGCATTATGTGAGTGGAAAATGTTAAGAAAATTATGAGGAAAAAGAAGAAAACGGGAGTTGGAAGGCGGATGGGTAGCAGATCTAGTCTGTGGCTAGGTGAAGCCCCCTACCTTGATGGGAACAGGGACTTAGCTGCAAGTAAAGGGTTAAGTCCGATAAACTATTCCATCCCCTAAGAGCCCTCCAATCTCCAGCTAGAAGTACGAGTAAAGAACCAAAGAACCAATGACTTAATCAAAAAGGTTGGTTTGGGTGGCCCCCATTTCAAAGGAACTAAAGAGAGACATAAGCATAATGCATAAACTTCATTTCCTTACTGGGCCTTAGGCTCACGTCCTTACTTGTGGTGTAGGTAATGAGATGATTGTGCCAGGAGTATAGGAGGCCTTACCCATGGAGCCTGCGGAGTATCCAGAGGAAATGCGACCCAAGTAGGAGTATGGCTCAAGGAAAAGAGTAAGTATATTTTGTAAGGGTTTAATGACAAACATGTTTTATAAGACGCTAACTATTGCGCTAACCCTTATTTTGCGTATTTGGTATGTAACGACCCAATTTTTCGTAAAACCTTTAAAAATGCGTGAAGATTTGAAATTTTTATAATCTTTTTCAAAACAAATCAAAGAGCGACATAAACCGAACCGCTACTAACCTTTCGTTAAAATCGTATCAAAAATCCAATTAATAAAATGCGGAAGTGTTATAAAAATCATTTAGTTAAAACATTGCGGAAGTGTAAATACTTTAATGGAGAAGCTAACAATTAATTACAACTTAGTTACAACCATACTCTAGTTTATTCTCTTTATGTCTGGCCAGCCCCAATCCTCATGCGTGCAAATCTTTCATCCCTGCTTTATTATCTGTTCATCATTTTTGTATACAAGTACAAACACCTACACCACAAGTAAACTGTAAGCCCAATGGCTTAGTAAGAAAAAAGGTTTATGCAGTATGATATGCCTCTTTTTAGTCCTTTTGGAATTGAGGCCCCCAAACCAACATTTTCATTAAGTCGTTGGTTTCTTAGTTCTTTACTCGTACTTCGAGCTGGAGATTGGAGGGGTCTTAGGGGATAGAATAGTTGGTCGGACCTAACCCTTTATTTGTAACTAAGTCCCCATTACTGTCAAGATATGGGGCTTCTCCTAGCCGCAGACTAGAGTCGCTACCCATCCACCCCCAACTCCCGTTTTCATCATTTTCTTTTGTTTCTATGCCGGGCTGAGCTACTGGACCATAGAAACCTTTATTATCTGAGCATTTTTCCTCATTCTCATCATTTATCTTGACTCATGTATGTGTGAGTACCCCCACCCAAGGTGGCACTCCCTATTGGTTTCTATTATCATGATGCATGACAACACATCCTCTCACTAACATGATGCATGATGTCGTAACATTTAGTATAACAACTTAATAGTGTAGCAGAAATTGAAAGCGTATATAAGAGAAGTAAGCAACGCACAATAGAGAAGTAAGCAACCATAACTGAGTGGCGCATAACAGAGAACAATATAGTTGAAAGAGCATAACAAAGAACAATTATAAACTCGAATTGGAACAGTGGATGAGCAGTAAAGAGATGACAAAACAAACATACGATGAATTATGATTAACTTGACATGCTCATTAAACTAGACTAACCTAAACATGCTCAGACACTTAGTACGATTAAACTAAACATGCTTACAATTAATAGTTTAAATGGAAACACGCTTGGACAATAGATAATGGAAAGTTGATTGAAAATTCGTGATATCTTATCTTTGTTGACTAAGAATGACTTGATTCTAATTAATGTATACATGCTATAATTTAATAGTCTGGTTTAGTTAATTAACCAATGAATTAACTAAGCATGCTTAGACAAGTTGATTAAACATACAAAGATGTAACATACGAACAAAATTACAAATCATTATCATGGTTAATTACATGCTCAAGTCTAGTTAATTACTCTAACCAATTTACATGCTCAACTCCTAATTAAGTTGATTACTCTAGTTAATTAACATGCTTAGGGAACAATTAACAACTAGTTAAACATGCTCGTACAATTGTTATCCTACTTAACTGCAAGCATTCAGATTGGGGAACAAAAATGATAGAGCTATATGCACATAGAATAACAAGAATGACAATAACATGGAGAGTCTTAAGATAGACAGCGGGTAATTATTAAAGAACGGAACAGTTAAGGGAATTCTTGCTCATTTATGCTTCTTTCCTTAGTTCACCATTCTACACCGATCATTAACTCACTAAGCATTCAAGGCATTAATTTCTATGAAGTAAACCATTTGCAGTAAAGGAAATAAACTAACAGTATAGGAAGCATCTAATGAGTATCAAAAAAGTAACCAGTTAAGCATGGAACCAACAATACATATCACATAGCTAACAAAATCTGCAGAGTACCAATCAATCGACACTATCAATCAATTCCAGAATAACAATAACATTTACATTGGAAATTAACATGAGATTACAACAATTAAAACTATTGTACAGAGGTTAACCAAATATTAGAGGACTAGTAACAATTACGAACAACAAAATAAAAGAATTGAAAGCAATTATAAATAATGAAACAACATGCTTCAGAATGAAAGAAAATAACAATGTAACAATCGATATGATATGCTCACGTGCATCGGAATCTATGAAAACTAGCAGTAACAGAACAACAATTCTAATAAAATGTGCAACATGCTTAACCAATTTACAATAATTAATGAAACAAGATGGTGAATTAACAACGTTCACACATGCTTTATAATTGACAGCGAATACGAAATATGGCAGTGAAATAGAACGTGTATACATGCTTCATAATTTGACAACAAATACTAAGTATGGCAGTAAAATAAACATGAACATACGAGATATATAGTTTGACAGTAAACTAAGACCATGATAGCGAATAAAACATACATACATGCTTTATAATTTAAAAAGGAAACTAATAACGATTTCATGCTTATGAATTTAACCAATTCTAACTACGGATTTTATGGCCTACAAGAGATGAACATGATATTAAAACACAACGAGCATAAAGATAAATCAACTAAGCATTCAATAACTAACTACAATGTAGATTATGAACATTAAATAAAATTCAAGATTCAAGAGGGAAATCAACTATTGCTTCAAGAATGAAAGTCTCTAAAACCAACTGAGAGTAAGTAAAAGCTAGTCAAGAAATGGACATAATCTTTATTAAGGAAACTCTTGGCCCTAGCTCTTTCATCATTTGAACTTATCCCATTCAACTATTGATCCCTCATCACATCAATCAATCACAACATTTAAGGTAAAGCACTTGCAGCAAGGAAAGTAAACTAGCAGTAAAAAAAATACAACGAAGGTAATTAACACTAGTAAACAGAACAACTATCAATCAACAAAGGATTATCTATAGATTATCAAGAAGAGGAATGCATTCAAACACAGAACCTATCAAGGAAATAACATAGAACTATCAATAATCTACAGCATACTAACATATCTACGCTATTAACATCGAGGAACACAGTCACACACACTACTTGCGGTGTAGGGCCTCCAAATGGCCAAGACATCCTTATTTTGTTACCTAAATTGAAGAAACTAACGACGACAGCCCACCTAGCCCACACTCAGCTCACGGATGGCAACTCCAGCACACACCAACTGCTCCAGCATCTCCAAGCAGCTCCTACGTTCACTCACTCTACACACTTAACCCACAACAACTCTCTCTCACTCACTAGAACTCTCCTTAATGAAGGAAGTTCACACTCACGCTGGACTCTCTCTCATGGAAGGGAGAAGAAGAAGTGAAAATTGAGGGAGAATAGCAAAAGAGGAGGACTTTACCTGGGATGGAGGGGACATCATACGTATAGGGGAGGGAGAGGGATGTGGCCACAGCTGGGGTTGGTCGGCTCCACGTAATCTGGGAGAGGATTCTGTGTCAGGGTCGCGTTTTTCCATTGGCTATGCGTTGTTTTCCTCTGATTTTAAATAATTTTTGTTGCAGATCTGCGATCTTCTGGACGAGTGCGGATGCATAGGTCTCATCCGCATTTGTTCGCAAGTGTAAAATTCCATGGGCAAAATTGTGTTCTTAGATGAGGAAATGGCGTCCTCGCCCACTTTGTACAATCCGAATTCGTATTCGGACGCGATATGGCATCCGCATGAAGTGTGCACATGCATCCAAATTTGTCTGTAATTTGGACAGAGGCAAATCGAACGAGGCCTGTCATCGTTCGCACTCGTCCATGCTCATTCAAAACTATCCAGGAATTGGACAGAGTCAAAACTATAACGTCTGCTCGCATTCTCGTGCGTCTGGAGTTGTCCAAAAACTCACAGTGTAGGTGAATTAAGACGAGGTCTCGGGTCCTGAGTCGTCCCAATCCTTGGGACAACGCTCCAAATGTTTGCGGATGACATGATTTGTCCGCAGCATTATCCGCAGGCGTCTTAAAACGCCATGGACAGTGTTTTTTTTCACATTTTTGCACTTAACCCCTTTACCTCATAATCTTTCCCCATAAACTCACGTCATAGAATTACACGTATAAATACGCAACGTAACGTCCTACTTACCCCATCCATTAATTACATCACGTACACGGGGAAAATGTAACGGAAATACCCCTAGACTTAACGCTCAAAAATGTCCTTGGTAATACCCCGATAATTGTCCAACTTAAAAAGTGGGGTGTTACAGGGTAGGTCACGCTTTTAACCTTGAATATTAATTAATGTTTCTATTTCCGTTTCCGCTATGCTTTGAGAAAGATTTATTTCCAGTTACGTTTCTGCTGATTTCATAATTATAGTTTTCCATAATTTAATGAATGTTGAGAATGAGTTTAAGTAACGATCGGATTTTTTAATAAGATTCTAATTTTTAATTGAAGGGATTCTTAATAAAGGTTTTAGTCGGTTACCAAAAACTTTAAATTTAACATATTTTTCAAATAAAAATAATCCAGGTCGTTACATTATAAGGGCATTTTTGTAATTTCAAATTAGGGTTTCTTTAGGAGGGTACTTAATCATCCTAAGGAGGCTCTAATCTTCATATTAAAACCCACAACAAAAATTGAAACTACATTTTTGGGGTGAGCTCCCAGGGCCCTCAGTGTTCTCTGTTGTTGCTTCCTGCGGATCCAACACCAAAAGTTTTCCTCTCTTGTTTCTTGCTCGATCTTGGAGGACAAGACTATTGCTAATTATTCTAGCATCTTCTCTTGGAGGTGTCATTGGTGTGAAGAGTTAGAAGATTGAGCAAACGCCAAGGTGGAGTGTCCCTTCTCAAGAAGGGTCCGAATAGGTAGCTATCCTCGGTTGTTTGAGGTGTTGCAGACCACGTGGTAATTCAATTCTATTCTTGGGAATTTTGGATTATTTCATTTAGGTATTCTGGATTCTGAATGATCTCTGCACGTTATTGGTCGATAAGAATTATTTATTGATTGAAGATCGTTTTGAAGTAATTTGTGCAACTCTTATTGGTTTGGCTGCAATCTATTTTTTGGTGGTGATTTCCAAACAACATTTTGTTTCGTACATATCTTTGCATGTGTAACGAATTTGAATGCAAATTTTGGTGTGAGTTTTAGCCCTTGTTTAATTGACATCCCCTCCAAATTTGACGTCAATTGGACTTCAGAATCGTGAGATATCAATATATCATTCTGGTGGGCCGAAATCTGTTTTCTCGAGCTATTTCCGAGTAGCTCCTTGTTTTGGCCATAACTTCATTTGTGCAATGCTTTTGAGCATGAAATTTGAAGGTTCCCTATTTTCATTGGTTATTTAAATCTCCTCCAAATTTGGGATTTATTGGTTGTAGGCATTGGGAGTTGTCATCATTGCATTGAGAGTAGACAGATTTAAGCTTGTCGATTGTTAGTTTTCCGTAGTGTTGTCTTCTTGCATTTTGGGGCACATCATGACGATTTCATTTGGAAACTGATGGTGGCATATTTTGCGATATAGCTATTTATGTTTACAACGGGTTTTTGAAAATATTGAGGGCCATGGGCCGGTTTAATAAAATGATAAAGAGGTTTTAAGGTTTTAAATCCATGTACAGTAAATGAGAAGCATGAAAATGGTTTTCAAAGGATATGAGAAAAACAGTTTTCAGCATGCATTGCATTCTGTATTGACTTCCCTACTGAGTTTGTCACTCACTTCTTAGACTATATTTTTCCCTTGGTTAGGGTGTAGGTACGGTGCATTGGATTTGCACGTGTCATCGTGGATGACATTAGAGTTCCCTGTTGGTGTTTCAATCTTCCCATGGATTGGTGGATGTTCATCGGTTCAATCTCTTTGTATCGTGTACATTTGGGGTTTTTAGTTCTGTGGCTGTTTGATTCAATTCCTACACAGTACGTTTCTTTATTTATGCTATCGTGCCTCTAGTTAGTCACTATGTGGACCCCGACCCATGTGAATCGGGTTTGGGCTTGATATTTCCCATAAAGTCTTCAAATTCTTTTACACCTTGGGCTAGGTAACCGAGTTCTCTCCGAGAATTGGGTCTTCTGAGTCGTGTTAGAATTCTATGGTATCAGAGCATGGTTCCACTTTTCCTGAGAGTAATCACTTAAGAAATTGATAATGTGATGTGTCAGTCATGTGTCTACTGTGCATGAGCCAAGATGCTGCTTGGAAGGCATCTTGGGATCGTCTTTTGGATAACGATCCTGTAGTTTCCAATCCTACTCAAGTGTTGGGTATGCTTAGTAGATTGCCAAGAGAAATTCGTTTGGATTATGAGTTGTGAACTCACCTGGGTTTTTTTTGTGTGTGTGGGCTTGTGTGGTTCCAAATTCAAATCAAAAGTCTAGGTTTGCTATCCTTTTTGGTTGTCCCTTTTGTGTGGGCATGTGTGGATTTAAGGTTTGATCTTTCGCCCTTGGGATGTTGTTCGCATTTCGGCTCCTTGTGGGTTTTGAGTCTGTCTTGGTTGTTTGGAACTTGTTAGTCCAGGTTGGGATTTCGATTCATGTTCTCTAAATCAGTTACATGTAGTATCTGTTCTCGTGGTTCAGAGACTCTTGGTTAAAGTCTCTGAATGAGCCTTATTCATGTGTGTTCCTACATAAATGTAGATCTCAGTGTAGCTTGTTAGTAAATACTTTATCTGGTAACTGTAGTTGTAGATGAGTTTTTCGAAGACTGCAACGGAGGCTTCCTTGACCAAGGCTCGATTTGTTTTTGCTTAGAAATGAGTCGTGTTGTCATAATGGTCACACTCTCATTTTTTATGATCGCCATGTCCTCTCTGTAAGTTGAAGTCTGACTGATAGAACAACAATGCTTCCGGTTAATCATAATCCAAGTGTCCTCTTTGTAATCGTTCCCTAGCATGCGTCGTGTCTTAAGGTTCTTACACCTTAAATATGTCGAAGGATCTTAGTGTCTAGATCCTTGTGCCAATCATTTTTTTGAGAAACCGTTCAATCTTGATGATCGCCTTCTACCATTTTTGTTGTTTCGCATCTAGTTTCAGTTGTATCAGTGGTTGGTGAGAACCCCATGGATACTAGACGCTGTCATTTCTAGTGCAAGGAGCTTTCCGATACTATTGGTTTCGACTCGTTTCAGTCCATGTTAGTTTTTGGCTGTCTGAACCATTCCTCTTCTAGGATGGTGTGTTTCGAATCCACTTTGGCATGGGTGGTGTAGTCACATGGGTCACATGCTCATTCTTTGTGAGCATCACGCTTGTCTTGTTTGAGAAGTTTGATTGTTAGCTTTGTACATTTGGATGTACTATGATAACCCATTTGGATGTACTATGATAACCCGTGATTTGTTCTGTGAAATGAGTTGTGAATCTACAGTTTAGTTTATGGCTTGATAGACACTATTGAGTTGTATTATTCTGTTAATTGTGTCTAGCTATTCATGTCAGTTACTATGGATGGACATGTTCAAGGAATGTGCTCCGTTGGTTATCGTTTGGACAACTGTGAATAAATATGCTCCGTAATTATTGTCGTTGACTAACTACTACTATTTGGATTCGTTCTGTTATTTGATAAGTGACTTAAGTGATAGTTGGACTGTAAAATCCTATTAAGTGAATGAATGAAGAATATGACTCTCTGCTCATATTTAGTACTGAAAAATATATGAATCGTGCTCTGAAAATGTGGGATGATTTATGCGTTGTTCTCCTGATTACTGTGATAGCCTTTGGGTTGATTTTGGAACTGTGGGTACTGTTGAATGTTTGTAATATCCTCTGCATATTTTATTATTGGTTGTGACAATTGCAAAATGCCTCTATTGTTATTAATGGACGATTTGATTGCTGCTACATTGGTTTGGTTACGTGTTCTCTATGTTAAGCAAAAGATAATTAAATGGTTTGTGTTTTACTGCCGGTTTGTGTTATTATTCTCTGCATTGTTACAATTTGGATAAATTGAAAGATACTATCTTGGATAATGCTCTCTGTTAGACGGTACTCTATTGGTTTGGAATCGAGTCACTAATTGGATAAATATATTATAATAATTGGATTAAGTGATTATACGTTTGCTTGGTTGATAAATGTTAAAATTCATGCCCTATTTGGATATTATTATTAGGCGTTGGTTTTATGGGTATCTATTATGTTGGTAGAATTATGTTTGTCTTTCCTGTGTGATTTGCACTAAACTATTAAGTTGGTTTATATTAATGAAGCGAGTTTGTTTAGGAACTCTAGTGTATAATGTATAAGAATTAAGGGTAGGAAAGACGATGAGATTTGTAAGTTGTAATTGTTAATAATTAAATGTTGTTGACTTGTGGAGGTACTAGAAAGAATGAAAGGATAACGACTAAGCGTTGAGCACCTTAAGGAAACCAAGTAGGTGACATGTGTGTGCTTTGGTCTTTGGAGCCCTACATCACAAGAATAAGATATGCACGTTGTATTGTTTAACACTTTATTAGATATTGAGCATGTTATTGTTTTATAATAATATCTACAGCTTTACAAGCATGTCTACAGTTTTACTAGCATGTCTACAATTTTAATTAGCATGTCTACTACTTTAATAGCACGTCTACAGTTTTTATAGCATGTCTACTGCATTACAAGCATGTCTACTATTTATTCAGCATGTCTACAGTTTTAATTAGCATGACTATCGTTTTTATCAAGCATGTTCTGTGAATTGTATGTTGGATGTTTTATTAGGTTCCTTTCATTATGTGATAGAGATTGTATGCATTCACGAGCATCATGTATAACGATTTTCAAAGATTACGAAAATGATTTTAATGCATGGTTTTAAAAGATGGTTTAATGGATGCTCTCACTCATACTAAGTGTACGGTGTTCATGGAGGTTTGATCACCCGAAGTGGACTACCATCATTCGGCCTGTAGGAATATCCATTTTACCATGGAAAGCAGAACAGATGATAAACAAATGTTAAATGATAAAAGTAGAGTACAGTAGAGAAAAGGCAACGATTTGTTGTGAGGTTGTTTAAGCCCTGGGTGGGCACGATTGCTAGTTGGGCTTTTAGATTATCCAATTCCGCTAGCAAGCTTTTGGATTATGTTACTGCTGCTCATACTGGTTGCGGGACCAGCGGGCTTTCGGATTATCCATTGCTGCTACCAGACGCGTCGGGTCGGATCCATTGCTGGGATCGGACCACAACTAGAGGGCTTTCAGATTATCCGTTGCTACTATGTTGGGGGCGACGGGGTTGGGTGCAATAGAGTAAAAGACAGAAACATAAAAGATAAAATATAAAGGCAAAACGAAAAGAGAACTTGTATACAAATTTTAAAGTGGCACAGCATGAGCATTCAGTATTTCATTTCTATCACTTACTGAGCATTAGGCTCATTACTTTATGTCTTGCGATGTAGATACAAGCACGAGAGAAAATGATGAACAGATTAAGGAGCAATTGATGAAGGATTTGCACGGGCAAGTCTTATGGCTGGCTAGATTAATGGATTAAAGATAAAAGAGTTTTGTAAATATAAAGTAATAGTTTATTTATTGCCTTTAAATGAACTATTTATGCTTCCACTGTAATTTAAGAAAAATGATTTTATAATTAAAGTCTTTCGCTATTTATAACAACTTAAGTAACAAGTTTAAGAAAAGGATTTTTAACAATCAGGTTTTAAGAAAAGAACTCTGGTTACAATTAAAAAGGTTTTAAAGAGAGAAAAATAGTTTTGTAAAGTATTTGAATTGTAAAATGTTGTATTAGACATTTTTCTGCTGTGTGTTTTATAAAGTGTTTTAAGAAAAGGATTTCACATATTGTCTTTAAAGTCTTCCACTGTTTTATAAAAGAAATATATTTTCAAAAGTTTTAAATTTCACGTGATTTTTAAACATAAGAAAAATTGGGTCGTTACAATAACAGTATATATATGTAAATTAAACATTACAATTTCATTCTCTTGATGTAGGCCTCCACTGGCCACTCACATACACTATTTCTTACCATTCTTGCTGTCTATTTTTTGGCAGTAAATTTTTGGAGTTCACACCTATAACGACCCGACTTTTTACAATCTTTTGAAATACGTGAAATTTAAAACTTTTATAAAGCGACAAAAATTTTTATTAAAACTTTATTACTTTAATCAGAGTTTAGTTAGACCATTACTAATCCTTTCATTATACCCGCTATGAAAATCATTATAACAATTGAAAAACTATAGTTATAAAATCATTTGTCAAAACGTAGTGGAAGACAAATCAATAAACATAGCAGATTTATCAAAATATAGCGGAAGCATAAATAACTCATTTAAGAAATACTGAACAAAGCATTACATGTTAATTACAAAACATATTTATCTTTTACTTTCCTTAGACTAGCCAACCATAAGTTTGCCCGTGCAAATGCTTCATCAACTGCTTCATCATTTGTTCATTATATTCGTGTACATGTACCTACACCACAAGTAAGACATGAGCCTAAAGGCCCAATAAGGAGATGGGTTATGCAGTATGTTATGCCTCTCTTTAGTTCTTTCTGGAATGAGTACCGTCTCAAACCAGTCTTTTTTTTAATTTCATTCTTTCGTTCGTTACTTGTACATCGAGCAGGAGATTAGAGGAACCCCTTTGGAGGTATAGTCCTGAGCGGATTCTAACCACCTATGGTAGCTGGTCCTGTTCTCGATGAGGTGGAGACTTGTCCAATCTACCTGATTAGATCCACACTATTCATCCATCCCCTAACTACCCATCTTTTCTTTCATTCATTCTTTTCTTTATCATTTTTCCTCACATAATGCATGCAAGTACCAACCTAGCGGTGGCACTCCCTAATTGTTTCTATTAGCATGATGCATGTTGATACAGTATAACATAATGAAACTAAACAGTGAATAACATAAGGAAATTAACCAGCGAACATTAAGGCATAGCAATTATAAAACACACATAATAGAACAATATGCAACAAATTATAAAATAACAAATGGCATGCTTGAACTTACGGAACACAACAGTTAACGAAACAACGATCGGAACATGCTATTAAACTAAAGTTAAATTACAACTAACTATTCATACGAATAAGTATGCTTGACAAACACAAGAGTATAACGACATTAAGTAGACATGGATAACAATGTGAATCAAATATAAGAAATTAAACATGGATAAAGCATAAGGTTGTTCTTAGCAAAAGTTATCAACTTAGTCCCAATTGTTATTCTAGTTAACTTATTATTATCCTTAGCAAGACTATCATGCTCTTCTGGCAGGTATGGTGAATATGATCCCAAAAATGAGGGGGTGAAGGACACACTTGCTAGGCTAGACAAGTCTAGCAATGTGGTGAGTCGTGAAATTTGCACCATTTGGAAATGGATTGAAAAATACGAATACGCTGAAGAGGAGTGAACAGAGAAAGTAGCTGAGGATAGAGGAGACCAATATGAAATGCGACCAAGAAGAATTCCACTGGCACTCCCCTTACCGGATGAAGAAACACCTCCTTAACCAAAAGCAGTACCACCCCCGAAAAGAATGAAAAATTATGATGCTATGGAATGTAATCTAATTAGACACACAGGAAAAATTTGTTTTAGTTATATTAGATAATTTGTCTTAATTGCGTTTTGATGTGAACATTATGTTTCTTTTGGATTGAAAGTTTAAATTATACATAAGTTAGAAAAGCAGAACTTTCTGGAATTACTTGGGTTTGATTGCTAAATGAATGAATATAGCTTTTGGAGAGTAAAGAAACAGTGGAAACTCTACCCAAATTTTCATAAGTTGGAAAATGAATTGGAGAAAAACAAGTTATGCATAAATTGATCAAGTAGATAAATAGTTTATCTGTGTATGTTGTGAAGGGTTTAGGTGAATGATAGAATTTTTGTTAAAAGAATGTGAACTTACGGATAATAGGCTAAACAAATTTTGAGGACAAAATTTATGTAACTGGGAGGTATGTAACACTCCAGATTTTCTTAATGCTAAGCATAAGATCCAAGTGATAATATTTAAGGATTTTGGAGATTCTGGGATGATTCTAATACAGGTATGTAATATCCCAAGTGTTTGTCATACTGAGCTAAAGATAAGAATGTTTGATGATACTAGTTTATTAGGTTGATTTTGTGAAATGAAGGATTCCCATGGTTTAGAAGAACAAGTAGATGTGTGTAGGGTTGATGAAGAGAAGGAATTGACCAACTACTAAGTGCTTACATTGAAGAATATGTAGTCTTGGTGGTGTTATGGTCAATTATGGAGTATTGAGAGGCTGATCATATATATGAGTTGATGATCAACCAGATTTAAAGTGATTTTGTGAAGAAGTGGGAATTGCAGTCAATCAAAGTTGGAGTGGCTGTCGGTCATGAACGTTGCAATTTATTCCAAAGAGCAAGCAATTTGGAAGCGGTCGATTAGCTGATGGATGGTGATCGACCTATTCTAAGGCCAAATTTATACATAGAGCAACCATTCTAGAGGCAGTCAATCATGTGATGTGTTGGCGATCGACTAGCTTCTCCAAATTCTCAGATTTGTGGTTGATCAAGGTAGAAATTGTAGTCAATCATGGTCATGGCAATTGTGAGTGTGATGATTTACAGTTGAACACTTGAAGAGGGTGATCAATCGGGACACAGACAGACGCTTGGAAAATGTCAAACTATCGTCTGGAAATCAAAGAGTTGCCAAGGAAAATGAAATGTCGTGACTTGTTGACTATCCCTGCAACATTATAAACTATTTATATGAGAGAAATGGGAAGAAGAAAACACAAAAATCTTCTAGTCTTCTCTCAAGGCAACCTTTGTGTTCTTTGTCTTATGGAAAGTGCGGTCTTCTGGAGAACGTTGTTGCTTTAGGATAAGGATATATTGCCTATGTAGTATACTATCTCTGATAAATTGATAATAGGTATTGATTAGTTGATTTTTAAATGGGTTTTGCATATTTGTTTCTGGCCGAAAGGTTGTGTTTAAAGATTAGGTTTTGCAAATCTAGTTCCCTATTATATTTGATATTTTATAGAAAATGTTGAGGTTTGATATGATATTGATTTAGGTTTAATTCTACAATTACAGTTACTACTATGAAGGAATATGTTGAGGATAAATTGTTAAATTGAGGTTGTATTGTTCTTAAATAGTTGCTGGATTAGAGGTTAAGTGCTAGATTTGTTAGTTTTAAATAAGAAGTGTGAATGTGTTAGGCGTTAAGTTAATTATGGCTACTTGAAATTGATAATAGGTTAATCATGTTGTTGTGTTGATAAATATTAGAGAAAATTGATCCTATCATGTGCATGCTTAATAGATATTAGGTTTTGATCGTGTCTTTACTTGGAGATGTATTGTTTTGCTAATGTTTGTTTGCTATTTGATGCTTTGATTAATCATGTTTAATTGACTTTAAGATAAGAATTTGGCTCATGCTTTGAGGATAATGCTTTGATGAAATGTTAGATTATACTAAATTGTGTGCATTCATACTCATGCATCATGCTTTTGAAAACGATATGAACATGTTTTCTTGCATGGTTTTGAAAAATGATAAATGGATGTCATACATATCAAGTGGATGGTATTCTGGGTTAGTGGTATAGGACACTAGCCTAAGAACCAGTTTGTGAGGGCTGATCACCCAAATCGGACCACATTCATTGGGCTATATGATTATCTACTGTATCATTAAAAGTAAATGACTTAAACAAAATAAATGAAAAAAGGCATGTGGGGGTTCGAGAAATTGGTGGTGGTCATAGGTGGTAACACCCCTGATGGACGCAATTCATCCACAGAATTAATGGAGTGACGATTAAGCCCATAGACTATAGGGTTCATCTTTTCTTTCGAACTGAAAATCCCCAACGTTTGGACTGATAAATTAAATGTAAACTGAATGACCGAAAACTAAAAACAAAAACTGCCTATGTTTTATAAAAGTTGCATAGTATGAGCATTTCATAATTTATATCTCTTACTTAACATTAGACTCATTGTTTAAGTCTTGTGATGGAGATGTGCACAGAAAAGAGAAAAGGAGCAGTTGATGGAGGATTTGTGCATTGTAGACCTTGTAGCTAGCTAAGCTAATAATTTAAAGGAAAAATGTTTTCAATTTGTAAAAGGAATTTTATTTATATATTTCCTTTGATTTCAATTAGTTTTCAAATGTAAAGTCTTCCACTGTTTTATGGAAAAGTTTTAAAATTCCTGCGTTTCATAAAAGAAAATGTCTTTGAAATTATAAATTTTAAATGTACGAAAACTGGTCGTTACAATTATAGTGAGCGGGATTTTTCCTAAAAGAAAAATGAATATATATATATATATACTCACACACACAATGCAATAAAATATATTATGGGCATCTTGTATTTCAACCTATGATTTTATAGTTTTGTTTGGATTGAGATAAATGATTCAAAATATTTTGTCGATTATTCATAGAAGATAGGAATCAAACTTTATTTATGCTTTCTAGAATGGTGGAGGGTTGTCCATTAAGAGAAATGGGAGTTTGGAGCTTGTTGGCAATAAGTATGGGCATCCTTCAAATGATAAAGAAAGCCTATAGGGAAAGGAATGTGTTCGCAAAATAGGACAACATCATATTATGATGAGGGACGTCTGCTATGAAGACGGACATCCATTGTAGAGAGGAACAACGTCAAATTATGATAAAGAAGGTATTCATGGAAGGGAATGCATTTGCAGCAGCTAAGTAGAATGAGAAAAATGTCGTCATTCGGATTGAAGTATATGTTGATGACGAGTATCTATGAAAGGGAATACATCCACGGTGGATAACTAGAACGGAAAAATGTCATCGCTTAGATTGAAGTATCCACTGATGACAAGTATCCATGAAAGGGAACACATCCACATCAGATAAGTAGAATGAGAAAAATGTCATCATTCGGATTGAAGTATTTGTTGATGATGAGTATCCCGCAAAAGGGAATGGAACGCATCCACAGTAGATAAGAAGAAGGAGAAAAAGTTAATCGTTCAAATTGAAGTATTCACTTATGACAAGTATCTGAGGGAGAGAACACATCTGTGGTGGATAAGTAAAATGAGAAAAATGTCGTCGTTCGAATTGAAGTATCCACAAAAGGGAACACATCTACTACAAATAAGTAGAACAAGAAAAATATCATCGTTTGGATTGACGTATCTGCTAACGATGAGTATCTGCTGAATGGAATGCATCCACAGTGAATAAGTAAATAGAAGAATGTCGTCGTTTGGATCGAAGGATCTGCAATGAGTAGTTAGTATTGTGGGAGTGTAGGTTTCCGTGGAAAGGAACATGTTTGCAAAATGAAGGAGATCATCATTCTTTGATCAAGGGACGTCCATTTTCACCTTAGCCGCAACTATAAAATTAGAATTGCGATGAATCCTAGCCATTGTCTTCCATTGAAGTCTGCTTAAACTTGTTTACTCTTAAGTGACCTGAGGAAAACTAGGCATGGACATGAAGGGAACTATGGAGTGAATAGACTTTGCTAAAAACATCAGGAAAGTAATGTTGTATGTGTTTGGCCTTTGGGTCTACAACATAAGGTATTAGGGTGAGATTTCTTATCGTTACTGACGTTTGTTACGTTAAGACTGTTCTGAGGATAATATTGATTCCCTACTGATATATGTATAAGTTTCTATGTTGTGACTAATATGAGGTTAATATTGACTCCCTACTGTGAAATATCCCAACTTTTTATATTAGAATTTAATAAGGATAATTGAAAAGTAATTGAGGGTATTTGGATTAATTTGATAATCATCGAGTTATTACCAAGGACGTATTCATTTGATTATAATTTAACGGAATTTATTGGATTATAATTAGAGTTAAGTTAGTGGGGTTAATTGGAATTAAAGTGCAAGAAGGATAATTAAATAAAAGAGTTAGTTGAATATAAGATAATTAGATTTTTAAGGGATAAATTAGATAAAAGGAAATTTAATGGAGATTGGAATAAAAGGATATTAAATGGAGTTTGAAAGAGTGAATCAGTGCAGATTTTGTTGATTAGCTACTCCGGTTCGGGTTGTGGCTTTGGTTTGGTCTGGTTCAGGAAATGAAAGAACAAAGGAAGAGAAATTAGAATTTGGCCTTCAGCCATTCGTGTAGAGAAATTGACTGAAGGAGTATGAGACCGAAAGGAGAAGAGAGCGATTGAGAGGTTGAGAGGGAGACCCAGAGAGCATCGAATGTGAGAGACCGAGACAATGGCGGCGGAGGAGCTCAGGCTCTGATGTTCGAGGTGGCGGCTGGCAACGCGGTACGACGATCTCGGGCTTGCGAGATGGATCGTCGGGGCGCCGAGTTGAGGTATGTTGGTCTTGACCGGTGCTTGGTTGATTGTGGCTGATTGGCGGCAACTGGCAGGGACGGCGAGGTAGCAACGTGTAGCACAATGGATGGCTAGGGCAGGGCTTCGGTTCGCTGGGGATTTGGTTTGGGTTTGTTTTTGTTGATTTCTCTGTTGAACCGGTTCATTTTAGTTATGGCAATGAGGAAGAGTCTTCACGTTTCTTCCTGTTGGCACCACACTTGGATGATAACATGAATACTGGAGAAGTAGGGGACAGCCCCTTGTGGGAGGAATGGACAAGGTGAAGCCAAGTATGGCTCGGGTTATTGTTTTGTCGACGACTGTGAGTGGAGGTTAAAGAGAGAAAGGGGAAGGCAGATGAGGCTGTTTTCTGTCAAATTTTTCCACGAGGAGGTATGTACAGCATACTCTGGCTTTGGATAGTGAGTGAGCTAGGTGGAATTCACTCCCTGGTGATGGTCGAGAGGTGATGGCTGAAGAGAGGAGTTACTCTCGATTGTTGGTGAGATTTTGTCATTTTGATTTTTAGTCTATTTTCATGTAATGTTTGATTATCGGTTCTAGACATGTTTCTGCTATTGGATAGTAAGCTGCGGTTGATTTGATTTAGTAACTTAATTATGTGTTTTGCAATTGTCTGAGTGATAATAAATTAGAATGGGTTTTGATGCAGAAGAATAAGTTTGTTATTCTGCTGTTTGGATGATGACTTAGGCGATATTCTATGAATCCTGCTGGGTTTGGTTTAATATTCATGGATTGTCCTTTATCCTATTAGGTTTGGTTTGTTGTTCTACATTTTAGAGTATTGTTATGAAATGATAGAAAATACATATGCTCTCTAGAAAAGAATGTTGTTTTGTTAAAGTAAAGCTGCTATGTATGTTGGATTAAAATCTGGATCGATACTCTGTTGCTCGAATTAATAGTCTGAAATGTTTAGTTGATAATTATATGTTGTTGTTGGATGATCTTGTTGGATGTGATAAGTTGTTGGTTATTGTCTGGATGAGATATAAAGCATATACTCAGTACGTTTGGAAGTAATGTGATAACCTGTCATTGTCCTGTGAAATAAGTTGTTGTTTGGTTATAGCTTGATTGACAGGGTTGAGTGATATTGTTTTGTTAATCGTATCTAGCTATTCATGTCAGTCAATATGGATAAACATGTTCATGGAATGAGTTTATTGTTCTGTTACTCAATTCTGTGATGTGAATTATAGGGTTATGTATTGGTTTTGTATTCGGTTCAGTAGTTGGAGTGATGTAGTTTTATGTCTTGATTCAGATATGAATATTAGGCATTGATTTATGGGTTGATAATTCATGGATGAAATTATGATGCTAATTTTAGGTCTATAATTCATAGATGAAATTACGTTGGTCTCCGCTATATGTTAAACTTAGTTTCTAGACGTTATCAATCGAGATTAATTAATTAAGCTGAGTTGTAATTAATGAAACAGTTTTGTTTAATAAACTTCAGTAAGTGACGTATATGGATTAAGGATAGAAAACATTAATAGTTAATTGATCAAATCAATAATTAAATGTTGTTCAATTGTGAAGGTAGTAAAGAAAGAAGAAAAGGATAACGAATAAGCATTGAGCGCTTTAAGCAATCGAGGTAAGTAATACGCATGTGTTTTGGTCTTTGGACCCTACATCGTAAGAATAGGATATGCATGTTTTGTTGTTTACCTCTTTCCAAGCATGTCTACAGTTTTCAATAGCACGTTTCGTTGTTTACTGTTTTTACAGCATGTCTACAGTTTTTATAGCACATTCTGTGAATTGTACGTTGAATGTTTATTTATATTTCCTAATTAACTGTTAGAAGTTACATGCATTCACGAGCATCAACAGCATGAACATTTAGCATATTAGGTATTGTCACTTAGTGAGCATTACGCTCATAGCTTATGACTTGTTGTGTAGGTACTCGCTATTAAAAGAATAAATGAGGTCTTTAATCAAAATTTTGAAGTAGAAAATGTTTATGGTATTAGAACTTTCATTTTAATGTTTTGATGGACTACGGATATAATACCCTGAATTTTTGTATTGAAATTTAATAAGAATGATTGAAAAGTAATTAAGGGTATTTGGATTAATTGAAAAATTATCGGGGTATTACTAAACACGTAATCGTCATTTCTCATCAAAGCGATATTTGAATTAAATCGGGAATTTGAAATTGAGATTTAGAATAATTTAATTAAATGAAGGATTTAATTAAATAATTAAAGAGGAAGTTATCGATGATAATTATGATTAATTTGGAAGGAGAATTATTAAGGGACCTTAAATTAAAATGTTAGAAAGTGTGATTAATTAGTGATTAAATGATGATAAATTGAGAAATTAGAATTAAAGTAATAAATAGAATTAAATTAAATAAAAGGATATTAGTTAGAAATTAAAAGGATAATTTGATGGGAAATTAAGGACTGAACCGGTTCAGCTTGTGAACCGGTTCACACCATTTTGTTGGCTGTGATTTGGTTTATGAAGAAAGAACAGAAGAGAGGGAGAAACCGAGTGACCGAGAGAAGAGAAGAGAACAAGGGCGAGAGTGAGCGAACAAGAGAGGGAGCAAGATGGAGAACGCGGGGTTGACGGCGACGAGCGATGGAGGATGAAGGCTTGGGGGTTGCTATTCGATGTCCAAACAAGGCGAGCAGTGAGCGGTTGCGGGCGTCAAGTCGCAGGCTATCTAGGGCTCGGAATCGGAGCTCGTCGATTCGGTGATTCAGTGGATGCTTCGGCTATGGTTAGTCAAAAATGTTAAATTGGTTTGGTAATCTCCTCCTATGTTCCACATTTGGGCGTGTGCATGTGTGGCCGTGAAATCGACAGCAATAGCGTGATCAAGAGCAGGGACAGGGGACTTCGGTTCAACTGGGCAGCTATTGATTGGTCTGGTTTGCTCGCGATTGGACCAAACCGGCCCATTCTTTGGTTTCTACCTGGTGTAGAATGACAGAGGAGGGTGGTCCAGCTGGGAGGATTTGAACGACGAAGTTTCGATCAAAAAATCTAGATCAGTAGCTGGAATCGTAAGATAAGATAAGTGGTTCAAATTTAGTCCTTTGTTTATAAATAAGAAGACGCATTCTAAATTTTCAAATACAGAAGAGAAGAAGGCGAGGGATGAAGCTGAAGGAGAAATACTTCTCTGGTGTTCTTCAGTTCTTCAGGTAACATTTTAATCATCTTCATGGTTTTACAGATTTTATGGAAGTGAATGCTGGTTTGGATGAGATATGCTCTGTCAGAACGAATTGTTTTGTTACTGTATGATTATGGAAAATTAAGGAACTAGTAAAGGACAGAAATTGTTTTCCTTGTGTAAGTCTATATGATGGTAGGTCTGAAATTTGATAGAATGAACTAAAATAGTTGTCTGTTCGATTATGCTTTGTCAAGTTGTAATTTCTTGCCTATGAGGAGCTATATGAATCTGAGTGTAGTGCTGTCGGGAGTTTATAGTTTGAATATGGTGATATATTGTCTTCTGCCTATATGAATGAAAATTGTGTTGTTAAGTATAATAATAAATTACTGTGTTGGAAGGTTTGAATCTATCCTTCAAAAGAAAATAAGAAACCTTGTCCCTGATAATTGTGAGTTTCGTGAACTCATATTCTATTGATTGGTTAAGAGAGTTTGCTAAATATTAATGGAGGTTATGTGCCACTAAAGAGACTAGTGAAGGATTAAATAATGGAATTGATTCTATATTATAAGTTGTTGTATGAAATCTGTGTTCTGCATCTATATGTACATCCTGTAATGCTAAGTTATTGAGCTATGAAATATGTTGGTTGATCTATGATTGGATGAGTGTTTTGGTAATGATAATTAGATCTTCAAGTCAAGGACTATTCTCTATTGATGATTATTGAAGAACATTTTGGATGAAATGCTTTGTTGAAATTGGTTTGTTCATGGTTGGATTTCTGCCAAGGGAATTGTTGAATATATACCTTCTGTTTCTTTGGAATGAATCGATAATTCAAGACAAGGGAATTAATGTTCAATAATTTTTCTGGTTATTGACTGTAGGGGTTGTTATTCTATTAATGAATATTTTGGTGACGTATACTCTGCTTGTTGTCATTAGTTTATGGTCGTGAGGAATTGTGGTTAGATATAATTAATGGTGTTGACCTCTATTGGTTTTTGGATTCGATTCACTAATCGGAATAAACATATTATGGATATTGAATTCATATAGATTAATGTCTCGATTCGATATTGTTATTTGGACGTTATAATTATTCTGGTTATTGACTATGGGGGTTGTTATTCTATTAATGAACATTTTGGTGACGTATACTCTACTTGCTGTCATTAGTTTATGGTCATGAGGAATTGTGGGTAGATATAATTAATGGTGTTGACCTCTATTGGTTTTTGGATTCGATTCACTAATCGGAATAAATATATTATGGATATTGAATTCATATAGATTAATGTCTCGATTCGATATTGTTATTTGGACGTTATAATTATTCTGGTTATTGACTGTGGGGGTTGTTATTCTATTAATGAACATTTTGGTGACGTATACTCTGCTTGATGTCATTAGTTTATGGTCGTGAGGAATTGTGGTTATAATTAATGGTGTTGACCTCTATTGGTTTTTGGATTCGATTCACTAATCGGAATAAATATATTATGGATATTGAATTCATATAAATTAATGTCTCGATTCAATATTGTTATTTGGATGTTAATACATGAGTTTGTCATATGTTGACGAAATTACGTTGTCTTTGCCATGTGTTAAACTTAGTTTTCTAAACGCTATCAATCGAGATTAATTTATTAAGTTGAGTTATATTAATAAAGTGAGTTGGATTAGGAAATTCTAGTAAACAACGTATATGGATTTAAGGATAGAAAAGATTAATCAGTTGATTTAATTGATTAGATTAATGATTAAGCATTATTAAATTGTGAAGGTACTAAAGAAGGAAGAAAAAGGATAACGGTTAAGTGTTGGATGCTTTAAGAAATCGAGGTAAGTGATATGCATGTGTTTTGGTCTTCGGACCCTATATCGCAATATTAGGAGATGCACGTTTCGTTGTTTACTGCTTTCCTAGCATGTTTCGTTGCTTACCACTTTTCTAGCATGTTTTTTTGTCTACAATTTTAATAGCACGTTTCAATATTTACAATTATTAAAAGCATGCTTCGTTGTTTACTGTTTTTAAGAGCATGTTTCGTTATTTACAGTACTTAAATGTACGTTTCGTTGTTTACTGTTTTTATAGCATGTTCTATGAATCATATGTTGATTGTTTATTTACGCTTTCATATAAACTATTGTGTGCATTCATGAGCATCACGCATCATGATTTTCAAAAGAATACAAAAACAATTTTTATGCACGGTTTTGATACAAGAATAAAAGATAAAGAAAAGGCAAAAGTTTCTGTGGTCCGGTTTGTCACGCTCGGCACAGGAACAAAAGAAAACAAAACAAAAGGAAAGGAAAGTAAAGAAAAGAATATGAAAAGAGAAACGGATACAGATGTAATACCCCAAATTTTTATCAGAATTTATTAAGAATAATTGAAAATTAATTAGGGGTATTTGGATTTATCGGGTATTTATCGGGGTATTACCAAGGATGTACTCGATAAATTATAATTTATGGAAACTAATGTAATTAAAATAATATCAATGTAATGGATGAAATCATAATATTTGGGATTTATTAGACTTACTTTAATTAGAATTTAAATACAAATATATAAGTAAAGATTTAATTATGGGGGGATTATGTTTGAATAACTGAACCGGTTCAGTTGGAGAACCGGTTCAGGCATTTTAATTTCAAGTGGCCTTCGGCCGTTGCAAAAAACGGAGAGAAGAATGAGAGGGAGAAAGAGAGCTGGGAGTCGCGAGAGAAGAGACCGATCGGGAGATGTAGAGGAGTTCGCAACAGGGGAGACGTCGACGGCGGGCTTGGGTCTGGCGATCGAGCAGCTGGCGACAATTGAAGAGTTAGGCTTCACGGGGAGCTTGGGTCGTAGATTTTGGTAGCGGATCATCTGTTTTGGGCGTCGCGCCGTGAAGAACGGCGATGCCCTGTCGATTCCAGTGATGCTCAATTATGGGAAGGAGACGGTAGTGCATCGGCAACGGTAAGATGGACGGTGATGACAATGCCTGGCGAAGCCTAGTGTTGTGGTGTTCGGTCTTGGGTCATGGGGTGGCCTCCGGTCGTTGGGCGACTGGCGGTTCAAGCTGGACCGGCCAATGGCCATGGTCCAGCTTGTGGTTTGATTTTCTCCTGATCCTTGCCCTGCAGAGAGTCGACAAAGGGGAACACTTTGTACAAGCTTAGCAGTGGCTGGTCGGGCACGCCTAAGAATGTCGCTCTCTGCCTCGGCAGAGAGTGTCTCCTCTCTGGTTCGTTATACATAGGAGAGGAGGCAGAGAAAGAGAAATGGATTTGCTAGATGGAAGAGGATGGTCAAGAGCTCTAGGTGAGTTCTCTTCTCAGTTGGTTTGATTTTTGGCCGAGAGAAATGAACCGAGGGAGAGGAGGAGATGATGGATAGTGAGCTCTCGGGTCTTCTGGTATGAGAATTTCCTCCTTTGTTTTATGGGTTAAGGATGAAGATAACATGTTGGATTTATATCCTGGACTGGTTGTTGATTAATCTTATTGGAAGCTGTGATCTGTTGGTTTTAAAAATGAATATTGGTCTGAATTTTCGGACATTTTCTCTGTTAATTATTGCTGGAAGCATGATTTTGTTGGGACAAAAGATAACGAAATGCATTTTTGTGTCCATGTCTGTTGTTGCGTTGTTTGGGCTATTATTGAATGGATTTTTATGGGTCGTTAAACGTATGGATACTGCCCTCTATTGGATGATACTCTATCGGTTTGGGTTTGGTCCATTAGCAGATAAATATATGCTGATAATTGGATTAGGTTATTGTTCATTAGTTGGTTTTTAAACGTTGTTGCTTGTGCTTTATTCAGATATTGGTATTGGAAGTTGGTGTCTATGGGCCCATAATTGTTGGGGTGGATTATGTTTTGTCTAGGGATCGAAAGGAGAAGAAAAGGGATAACGGTTCAATGTCGACATGCAATAAAGTTGAGGTAAGAAAATAGGGGTATCTTGGCCATTTGGAGGCCCTACACCTAGTGTGCGTGAGTCCTCTATGATTTCCTTATTGCTATTGTTGTTAGTTAACTGTTAGTTGATATTAGTAGTTGATAGTCCTTTGGTTGATCTGCTGCTGTTATTTCTTGGATCATATTTTATTGTTATTTCCTTTGCTGATAAGATGGACTTCTTTACTGATAGTTGTTAAATAAGGAATGATAATAGAGTAGTGAACGAATGGGATAGAATGATGAACTGAGGAGTATGGATGAGCTATGAGACCCCCCTTAACTGTTTTGTTCTTTATTAATTACTTACTGTCTATTGTCGTTCTGTGGTTCTATGTGTATATTGTTCTGCATATATCGTTCTATAATTTCATTTCCATGGTTCTGAATATGTACAGTTAATTAGTGTAACCATTGTATAACCATGTTTAGTTATCTAGATTAATTAGTGGTTTAATTAACAGTGATTAATCACTTCCTTGAGCACGTTTAATTAACCTGAGTATGTTTAATTAATTGAATAAAAGCATGTTTAACTTATAATCTTCTCTGAGCATGTTAATCAATCTATCGTAGTTTAATTAATCAACCACTTGACCCAAGCATGTGAACTAATTGGTTATCCTAAACAAGTGAACTGATTAGCCGATGTTTATAATTAGAGTGAAGTATGTTAATCAACCCAAGTATGTTAATTAACTTTAACATGTTAATTATTACGTAAACATACTTGATTGACTTAACTAGTTGTTTAATTAATAATTAATCTTTAAGCATGTTAATTTAACTAACTAGTTGAGCATGCTAAGTTACTAGTTGAGCATGTTAATTTACTAGAGTAATTAATTGGACATTGAGCATGTGACGAACTAGAGTGAATTAACTAGTAATTAACGAGACTTGAATATACTAGTCAAGCAGGCTTAATTAATTAGCTACGTATGTTTAATCCATTAAACTACTAAAAGCATGTTTACTCATCATTCTTTCTTGAGAATGAAACGAACTAGGATCACCAACCAGATTATATTTGCATGTAAATTCTCCTTATTAATATTCTATATAATCATCCTTTTTCTGCAATTTTATTTATTGTAACTTTCATTGTTAATGCTTTACTTTATTAGAAAAGAACGGAGAAGATTAAAGAAGAAAAGACTAAGCATGAATGAATAAATTAAGAATTTCATTGACGACGTGAATAGATGTTTTATATTACCTTGTTATTATCTTCTTGGTATTGCTCATGCGTTGTTTATAATTACTTGTTCTTAGCATGTTATCGTCTACTAAATCCGAGTATGATCATTTAACAAGGATAAAAGCATGAAATTAACCTTTGAGCATGTAATTAACTAGAGTGAATTAATTAGTAAGTACCTAGATTCGAACGCGATTAGTCAAGCATGTTTAATTAACTAGCTATGTATGTTAATCCATTAAAAGCATGCTTAATGAATTATAGTAAAAGACATGTTTAAATCATATAGAATGATAATTGTAATCCCTTTCTTGAGCATGTAATTAATGTAATGACTAAACTATTAATTATAGTGTGTTTAAATTAAGTAAAATTAAGTATGATAAAAGTATGCTTAATCAAATAGAATGAGAAAACCCAATTTACAAGCATGTTTCCGTTATTTGTTGTTCAAAGCATGTTTCTATGTTTAGTTTAGCTTAGATTAACGAGCCTGTTTAGTCAATTGTGATTCATCGCATGTTTATTTTATTATCTCTTATTGCTCATTGCTTTCAATTCGATAGCGTAATTTATTCCCTGTTATGTCTTGTTGTATGCTTTCAATTATTGTTATTCCTTATATGCACTTTCAATTACAGTTACTTTTATTTCAATGCGCACTTCAATTATTATGAATGTTAATGTTATAGTGCATCATGCATCATGTTAGGTTAAGAACTTATGGTCATGCATCATGTTAATAAAAACCACTAGGGAGTGCCACCAGAATGGTACTCACATATGCATAAGTAAGGTAAAACGTTAAGAAAATGAAGAAAAGAAGAAAGGGAGTTGGGGGATGGTAGGGTAAGTACGGATCAGCTAGATAGACAGGATTTAAAAAGAGAACGTTACCTTTCCCTTGTCGGGATTGCGAGACTGTCTACTCTAGGTGGTTGAAGCCGACAAAGATCTATCCTACCGCCACGGATTCTCCAATCTCTAGCTCGAAGTACGAGTGAAGAACCAACGAACGTAATGAAAAGACTGGTTTGGGGCGGTACCCACTCCAGGAAGAACTAAAGAGAGTCATAAGCATAATTGTGTTAACCATTTTCCTTACTAAGCCTTTAGGCTTACAGTTACTTGTGGTGTAGGTACAAATGATGAACAGATAACAAATAGATGATAAATACATAATGAACAGGGATGAAAGATTTGCACGTGCGAGACTCGGGGGCTGGCCAGACAAGAAAAAGAATGAGTAAACGGTTTTAATCACATTAAGTTTTATTATTTTTGTATTTCATTGTTTAGTTTCTTCTTAATGATTCATTTACGCTTCTGCCATATTTTACAATGGTTTATTCTAAATGCTTCCGCACATTTTATCAAATGGTTTTCATATCGAGTTTAACGAAAGAGTCAGTAGTGATCCGGTTAGACGCACTCTGATATGTTTTGGTTTTAAAAAGAAAGAAATTTCAAATTTTACGCATTTACAAGGATTTTCAAAAAATCTGGGTCGTTACAGTGGATACGGGAACAGAAATGGAAACGAAAATAGAAACGGAAATGAGTTTCCATAAATGGAAATAGATACGGAAACAGACACTGGAATAGCTACGAAAACGCGTATGATCACGGATACCGAAACGGGTACAGAAACAAGAACAAAAACAGAAATAGAAAGAAAGTACGTAAATGAGAAAAAATATAAGATAAAAGAAAGAGAACTACACACGATTTTAAAATGACACAGCATGTGCATGTAGCATATTAGGTATTATCACTTACTGAGCATTAAAATCATAGTTTATGACTTGCGATGTAAGTACAAACACGAGAGAAAATGATGAACAGATTAAGGAGCAGGCAAGACTTGAGGCTTGCCAAGCTAAATGAAAGTAAAGAGAAAATGAATTTTTGTAATGTAAAGTAACCCTTATTCATTTATTTTCTTTTCAAATAAACAACTTATGCTTCCGCTGTAAATTGAGAAAAATATTTTTATAATAAGTCTTCTGCTTATTAATAACGATTTAAGTAATGAGTTTTAACCAAATGTTTGTAATGGTCCGGTTTTAAGAAAAGTAGTATGATTTCAGTATAAAAGGTTTTAATAAAGATTTCAATTATTTTATAAAAATTTTAAATTTCACGCATTTTTAAGTGTAAGAAAAAAAAACAAGTCGTTACAGATTTTTAATTCATTTTAAGGTACGTTAAAATTTACTAAAACAAGTTTCGATGTTAAATTTTTCTTTTGAAATCTGTTCTTAAGGAATATCAGAGTGCCAAATCCGATCGTTACCAACCATTTTTAAATGGTCAATTTAAATTAAAGGAAAAACTATGAGCAATATATTTAACGGAAACAAAATTAAGAAATCATCACTTCAAAATATTAATTTAGAAATTTAGCGGAAGCATAATTTAAAAAGCATCACTTATAAATATTAATTTTTTTTTTAAATCCAAAGGTGAAACCTAAATAATATTCTGAATAAGTTCTTAATAAGGGTAAAGGGGTAATTAACGTTCATAAAACAATCCGACGTTCGCCCTTACAAAATTACTCTTTCCATTCTTACTTGACGTCGTACTACTACTCAGCTTGCGTCTCCTCCTAATTTGCCACAGGCTCCACAGGTATGGCCTCCTCTGCCGCTCCTGGTACAACCATCTCAATACCTACACCACAAATAAGGATATGAGCTTACGCTCAGTAAGGAAATAGGGCAAAACAAATGCATATGTCTCTCTTTAATTTCCTTTGGGATGGAGGGCCACCCAAACCAATTATTTCATTACGTTTCGTTCTTTCATTCGTTCTTTACTCGTACTTCGAGCTGGAGATTAGAAGACCTGTATGGAATGGTATAGTGCGTCGGACCTAACCTCCTATGGGCAACTAGGTCCCGTTCCCGATAAGGTAAGGCATTGCCTAATTATCAGACCACTACCCATCCGCCTCCCAACTCCCTTGCTCCTTTCCTTCGTCTTTTCTTATCATTTTACTTTCCTTACCATGCATGTGAGTACCACCCCGTGGAAGTACTCCCTACTTTGTTTCTATTACGTGAATGCATGGGGATGCTTCTAAATTGTCTAACACATACATGAACGACAATTAACAAGCTTCAATGAATTTACAATCGATAGCAAAGAGCGAAATTCAAACACATAAGAAGAACGGGAAAATGCATTCACATATACATAGGGCAACCAAAGGGAACGCATATGACTAACTCAGCAAGAAATTCATGGAAGCATTTCAACTATAAAGTTCCTCTATCGTACTAAAAGGCTAACGACTTACATGCTATTTAACGAAATGAAAATCATACGGTAGTGAATTTAACAACGGGCAGACTTTGACAACATATGGCAGCAAAAACGTGCTTCTTAAAGAGGAAACAAACAACGGTAAAATCTCAAGGAAAAAAATAACAGCGAAACACGTGATTTTTAACAACTATATTCAGCAGCAATTTTACAACATCTAAACATGTTTTTATTCGGTACTAACGGCAGTGAGAATTATTGAAGCAAAACAGCAGAGTTATGCTCATTATGTGATAATAATATATGCAGTGCGAGAAACAAAATCGAATGACAAATCATGCTCTTAAAGACGATAGAATAGTAGCGTGAAATAACGAAAATAGGACAACAGGTCATGCTTCTTAAATGATGAGCCTAATAACGGAAACAAACGGTTGATCATGCTGTTAGATAAGTCAAGGACACGGCAAAAAATAGTTGTTAATCCTATGTTCAAGCGACAATTAAAACAGTGATAATATACAACTACATAAAGTTACGGGCATGCTTTTGAACAACTCGTAATGACAACGAGCATTATCAAAATAAACAGCGCAATACGCTTTTGATCCCCTAATGACAGCAGTAAATACTAATTCGAACGAACAACGAAACGTACTTCTAAATCCAAGATAAACACATTCTTAATGACGAAGTGGAGTAATGAATATCCTTCTAAATCGGTAATACAACAGCGAATATTATCGAATGAAGCAGCGAACACATACTTTCAATTGACATAACGGAACAACGAAACATGCTTGTTCGAGGACTATAAATAGCAGCAAACATCAGTAATTATTAAGAGAACAAACAACGAAACATGCTTTTACATAATAACTAGTTTGCTACAGAAACGAACATATAAACGTGCTTTTAAACGACCCACCTAGTGGCAGAAACGAATATCTAAACATGCTTTCATGTAGCAGATGAACAACAATGTATAACAACAATGTAGAAATCCAAAATATGCTCTCAATCACTAACTAAAGCAGCTGTGTAGGCATGAGAAATGAACTACAGATCATACTTTTGAATTACAACGAATAACTATGTGCGGCATGCTTTGTACAGGGCCTAACCAAAGAACAACATGCTTTATACGGAACACAAAACAGTAACTTACGATAGCAACACAAAACAATAATTTACGATAGCAAAAGTATTCTGTACACAAGAAGTAAACAAGAAGTAAATACATAATGTAAACTTCTTTTTTATGTAATAAGTAAATAGCATAATAAACGTAAAACAGAGTACAACAAAGCTTATCACGTTCATACTTTTTATTCACAGTTTCTCATCACCATACCTATCTTCAGATAATAATCTTAGCAAAGTAAAGCAGACAATGTTCTCAGCAAGGTAACACAAATGTTGAAATGGAATTAGCAACAAAGTATAAAATGAGTAACCACAGAGTTGCACAAGTCAGGAAGGAGATTTGCAGAAGTAGCAACGTCTAAGTAGTTCACAGATTTTATTTATAACAACAAAGTTCAAGACATCAACGGGTTCTATCAAACGGAGTGAATGACAACATATACACAACATTACTTGGATGTAGGGCCTCCGGCTGGCCACCGACTACCCATTCCTTACCCTATTGACGAAGCCTTCACAAACGAACAGTAGCTCTCCCCTAGTCCCACACTTCCAACAGCAACACCCTAGCAGGACTCCCTTCCAGGAAGAACACCGAACCGGAAAAAATGAGGGGAGGGGAGGAAGAAGCTGAAGATAAGTAGAGGCTCCCTTAGGGACAAATCGTACATGAGGCAGTGAACAGGGTCCTGACTGGTCGGGATCGTGGTGCGTGCGATTTGGTGTCGAGAGTTGGGCAATTTCATTGGTTGAGCGTCATTTCATTCTAGTTTTTAATTTATTCAGTCGCTGATCTGCGATTATTCGGATGGATGTGGACGAAATCTTCACGTCCGCATTCGTCCGCAAGACAAATTCTTGCAGGCAAATCCTGAGGTCTCAGACGAGAGTTGGCGTCCCCACTTTCGTCCGTACCGTCAGTAGTCAAGGTTCGGACGCCATTTGGCATCCACATATGTCATCCGCATAAATTCAAAGTCAAACAAATTCAATTCGGACGGGCTCCCCCACGTTCGCATGTATCGTCTGAATGTGTCCAAGAATTGGACACATTCAATTCGGACAACTCCTCTCCTCATCCGCAATCGTCCTAAAGTCTCCAGACTTAACAGATTCGATGCGGATGTGTCCTATTCACATCCGCATCTGCAACACCTCAGCACAGTGAGATTAAGACACCAGAGTGTGTCCCGAGTCATCCCAAAGCCTAGGCGACGTTCCATGTGTTTTGCGGACGACACTTCTCATCCGCAAAGGCATCTACATACGTCCCAATGGTTCAAAAATCCAATTCCTTTGCATTTTCGATCAAGTTTTTATCCGAATTGATTTTCACGAAGTTATGAGTCATAACTTAACGCGTATAGAGGCGATGTAAATACATGTATTACGCCAATTCTTTCCTCCAAAGTCTGATTACATCGTTTAACGGAAAAAAAAATTTAGGATCGGGTTGTTACAACAACGGATCCATTCCATCATTAATCAAGTTTCTAAGATTAGTATGAAGAGATTCAAGGTCAAACATAGGTGGAAGTTTGAGGACAATTGTGGAATATTTGATGGACTTTTCAAAACTATCTTCTTTCTGACCTTTTACTATGGCAAAAGCCCACAAAATCGAGAGCAAAGAGTAAGGAAAGTTCAAGTGTCCAAGTTTGGAGACCAAGGAAATCTCTATATAGAAGCCATCTAAGTGGCCAAACACCAACAATTATTAGCTGCCAAAATACATCTAAACTTGGAGAAGAATAAAGGAATATATTAATTAAATATTTTTTTAGTTAATTAACCTAGTTTCTATTAAGTAGAAAATCAGACAACTTATTCTATGAGCCAATTATGGTTATTTTTACTTAATTAGTTTACTATTATTTTATAATTTGTAATTAGCTATTTAAAGCCACCTTATGTACATATTTAAGGAAGTTGAATTTGATAATAGAAAAGCTTTGGCTTATTTTCAAAATTGGTGTGATTCCTTTTTCAAACACTTTGGTGAGTTTTATCCAAAGTATCATTTTGTGAGTAATATCACAAGATTAGGCTCACTTGGAGTTGAGTGAGTTCTCTTATTGGCATCCACAGCTCTATTTCTTGGGAAAAGATTGTGTGAAATGTTGTTTAACTATCAAGAGGTGTTCCATTCGCAAAGTCATCAACAAGGGAGTGCAAGCAGTGTTACTTTCTATTTCCAACCACTTGAATTGTTTTTAGCATATCTCCTAATTATTGAAGGATTTTTCAAAAATTCTTGAAGGATTTCTTTCTTTCTTTATCGAAGAAGGCATGGTCAAAATTTTAGCTCAAAAACTTCTAAAACGAATGAGTTACAAGCTTCTAAAGCCAGATTTTTCATAATTGCCGCAAAATTAAGGAAAGAAGAACTTCTCGACCACTAGCTCGACCGATCACTTTATCAATGCGCTTTTGCCTATTTCAGGGTTGACCTTCTGCTCGATCGCCAGTTCAGGTCGATCTCCATCCTTCAGAAACCAGTCGATCTCTGCTGTGTTATTTCCAAAGGTCAACAGCTTTCTTCTAGGAGTTGCCATTTGGTTGTTCCAACATTCTTCATCACTTCTCCATTCTTCAACACTTTATCAACCAATTGCAACAACATTTCAACATATTTTAAGTTTATATTCTAATATCTTTCGGATGGTGCATCATGTTGTTTTTCCAAATAGGTTAAACCATAATTATTTGAATGATGCCTTTCTTTATTAACAATTAACATATTTTGACGGATTTCTTTCCCATGGCTTCTTTCTTATTTATGATTTTTATTTTTCTGGGCTTAGCGCTTAAACATATTAATGTACAGTTTTATCTTTTTTTTTTAAATCACAAAATTCATTTTGTATCAACTTAATTGAGATATCTCACGACATTGTAGTATGATTTGTTGTTTTGTGTAACAACTCATTCTCATAGATCAAGAATGGTTGATTTAGCCAATACGGAGAGAGTTGAACAATCCTACATCAATTGAAAAATGTAAAAGAAGATTGATACATAAATAAAATTTTCTCCATAGGCCAACGAGAAGTACTTTGAGATAAAAGCCAAAAACAAATATGTATGGAGCTCGGTTTAAAGCAGAGACTATCATATTGGCGAAAGCAAAGCTCCACGTCTTTGTTTTCGAAGTTTCAAAAAAAATAAATAAACTTTTAGGGTCTTCTCATTAGTTTGCAATTAAACTTAACCAACGAAGTAAACATATTAGCAAATGGGTTTCATATTAAGAGTTGATATTTTCCAAAAAAAGAATTTGGTAGAGTTGGAGAACCTGGGCAAGGAAAATGATATGAAAGAAGATAGGATAAGCATGCATTCCTAGAGTTCAACCCTATACTTTCCGATGGTCTCCTCAGAGTCTGGACCTAATGTGACTTGCTTGCACATTCAGGAATTTCATGTTTCTTCTTTTGGGAAAATGGTACCAAAAGTTGATGTCTCTTTCGTTGGGTCTTCAAATCACACCTCCGTTACAATAATAAGTTTGATCTGTCTTCTGGTTTCAAACCTCTCTCTCTCTCTCTCCCTCATCACCCAGCCCAACCTGTAGGGTAAATCTTATTCCTTGTGCAAATTAGTTGTTAAAGATGTGAGACATTTTCACTATGCAGTCAAAATGCTAAAAGCAGCGTAGTTTTTCAAAGATAATAGTATCAACAGAAAGCAGAAGGCAGAGGAGTGTATAGACAAGTGTTGGGAAGTTGGAATTCCAAACAAAAGCCAACAACGGGAATCCTCAAAAGTCAAACAGCACTTCTTTTGTGGACAGTCGATGGATTTTTTCAATGACGCCCATCACTTTTTGCTGCGAGAATCACAAAAAACAATGTGGGAATTAAATGCATTATCAGAAAAGATATAACACCCAGTTGTTGTTCAAGACTTCTACTTTTTGGAGTTCTAATAATGCTTAAACCAGGCTTGGTCTGAAAGAAGAGCCCAATTTGATGGGGTGTTCAAAGCAAACTGGACCAAATTCATTACTCTATGGTTCGATTTTACCACACTTCATCTGGTTGTTCCCACACCTATTGTAGACAAATTATGACAACTTTTGCTTAAAAGCAGATAATGTCAAAGCTCACAACAAAAGAACACAGATTCCAAAAAATCAAAATTACACGATGGTAAGCCTGCCCGAGGCACGCCATTAACGAGAGTTCCAGAACGGATAAATAACACATCAACATGAAACTCAACCCTACATTTACACCAAAAAGCAACATCAATGGCAGCGAAAATGAGAATGAACAATCTCTACAATCGTCCCCGTTGCTACAGAGTATACATGGCCCTCGATCTTCATTCAGGAAAACAGCCAGCCACATGAAGTTTCAGATATGAAACAATGAACTACAACAACCTTGAGCAGAGTTTCAACAGCTGTTGAGTGCTCAAAATAGGTTTACTCACTAATGGCACAGCTATAAATTGATACCAACAATCACATTCTGAAAATCATACAGCTCTTGGAAAAAAATTACAGAAAAGAAATAAACATTCCAAGTACAAAGAGAAATATCTACATGCTAGGGAGAAACGATTGGTTAGCACTTTTACCAATATATAAAATACATCCACTTTGAGGAAAATTTTAATCTTTCTCAAGGAAACAGCAAGACATTTAAAATGACAGCCATCGCCATGTTATTGGAATCTTCAACCTTTCTGAGCTTTTTCCACATATGCCTGTTTACAAGTAGAAAGCAATTACCATCATAACCACAGATAATTATCCATGTAAAGCTAGCTGGAGAATCCATGGCAATATCCGTATAGATACTAAATGATTGCTTCATTAGAATACTTCATTCAACAAGATCAAAATATTCAACAAAGAGAAAGTCATGGCTTCAAAAATAAGCAGTGACTTTTCAAAATATAGGTTGTAACTGAAGAATAGCAGTGATGAGCATGAATAAGAAAAGAGCACAAGAGAAAAACGAGGCTCTTATTCCATGTTTATGCAAAAATAAAAGAAAACATGGGAGAGAGAACTTTGTTGCAAAAATGTTGAAATATTATTCCTATTTGACAGAAAATGAAGAGGGTGTACAAGAATTGGAGGAAATACCACGACAGGTGTATAGAAAACTCAAATACTATTTTAGTCATGACAAATAGCATGCCTAGATAGTGTGAAGCTCATTGAAACCATCATATCTAATAACCTGTGTTTCAAAATCTTTTAGAGTTGATTTGTATAATCTAAACTAATGTGACAAGAAAATTTCTACATTCCAAAAAAAAATTAAATATATTAACCAAAATAAAGTCAGTAACTTAAATATTCAAATATTTTTCAACTGTTTTTTTTAAATATCATTTGATCCTATGCATGCTGCTCGTATCAAAACACAGTAATGTAAGGCCCTTGCCACATTCTCCATCAGATTCATCACAAGCAAGGGTAGAGTGACCAGATTTAATAACTTGCAAAAGATGACAGAATAGCTGAATATGAAAAAATGCATCCCAACCGATAAGGTTGTGAGAGCAAGAAATACGGGATCCCAATGCATTTAAAATTCCAGAAACAAAAGACTTCCACGAAAAGCTGATGAACAGAAACATAAAAACCCTAAAAGATAAAGGTAAATAGTTCAATATGCGCACAGCTAATTGAATAGATAGCAAAATGAATACTTCATGATAACTAATTTTCCTTGTCATCAATACTTCATGACAAGGAAAATTAGTGTTTAGAATCGACAGAAAAAAGTGTTTTCATCATTCCAAATTCCTGAAGAACTAAGCTGAACAAGTCCAAATTTTAATTATCCCGATATCACCTTTAAGATTTCTTAGTTTGAAACCTACACTAAGTTTGCAACAAAAACACGCATATCCAGAAGATACTGTGGTGACATGAATGAAATATCTTTCCTTTTCATGTCTGAGGAAATTATTTAAACAGCAATACATGAAACATAAAAGGATGCCCCAACAAAAATCATAGGTAAAAGAAAAGATATGAATGCCTTTTAAAGAAGAGAAGTATTAGCGACTTGCATGATCGCTCAATTTATTTAGAAAAAATGGGAGAAACAAAAACTGACCTGTACAAGTTTAGTAAGCTTTGGTTTTGAAACAGAAAGATAATGGTCTATTTTCTCTTGTGTCTGAGGTAGATTACCAGCCTGCATTGATCCAGTAACTTTGTCCACCACTTTCTTAACAATAGTCTTGTAAGCATCTTTGTTAATTTGACCATCCTTCCATGCCGGTTTTAAAAGATCTTTAACAAATTCCACTAACGCAAATTTAAATGCCTTAATCCCCTTCAAATCTTTATTTTTCTTGTTATCATCAATTCCATTGTTTGTATTTGTGTCAACCAATATACTGGTTTCCTGGGACATCTTATTTTCACCATGGATTTTCCCACTTTTATCATCCACTTCAATCTTTTCCTCGGTATCCTCACAGCTTCCACTAGGTTGATTTAATATGTTTCTCTTGTATTGAGGATCTTCTGTAGAAATCCCAGTCTCAATAAAACTACGACCACTTCTCCCAGCAATAGAAGATGAACAGAGATCTTTTGATGTCGTTCCTAGTTTTCCATCTGTAAAACTTTGAGAAGAAGGATTTAGTAAAATAGGAGGGGGCTTTTCACTGATGTCAACCTTATAATGCTCTTGGCTATCACATATGGGGTCGTATTGCTCCCAAGATTTATTTCCTTGATCTGGTTTTATGGATGCTGCTAAAATTTCTTTAGCTGGGATCTCAGAGATGGCAACAGTAGATGAAGCTACTACACCGTGAGAATTCAAAGCAGACAGAGATTGTGGAGTTGGCTGCCCATTTCCAAAATAATGTGCCAGAGAAGCTGAAAGATTGGACACATGGTTGAGTTGCTCACTGCTTACAGAATTCATAGCTGATAAGTTTGTATCCTTACTATTACGTTGGAGCGTAGAGCTCCCATCTACAGACTCAGGTAAAAAATTAGGATTTTTTGTCGTTTCACGTCCAAGATATTCATTGGAAATAATAATCCTCTGTCCAAGTAAGTTATTGGCAGTAAAACTACCATCAGCTAGTGAAGCCATGGCATTTGAAGCCATGGTATTTTCTATTGCATCTTTATCACTGGGCAATGACACAATGGTATTATCTTGCATCATCTTGTTGCCATGTAACAAGAAAGGTTTTTCAAACATAATAGATTGTGATAATGGACTGGCATCATGCTTATGTGAGGTTAAAGAAATATCACCAAGTGAATTTGAGTCCTGGGAGATGAGGTTATGTTCACCCTTAACCAGAAGGTTGGAAGGTCGCCCCTTATGATTCCAATCTGGAGACATCTCCATATCATCATGCCATTTTTCAGGATCTCTATATTCAGAAATAATAATACCATCAGGAGCGTCTTTTGCCTTATGTATAACAGATTCATCGTCAATGTTTTGAATTCCTTCATAAGAAAATGATAGATGGCCATGTGGTTTGCTCTCATTATTTAAACCATGCCCCCATCTCTCTCCGTCCATAGAGCAAGAAGCAACTCTTGGTTCCAGGACAGCTATTTCTTCATTTTTTCCTTCTCTAAACCAAGCAGCATTGTTAGTGGTAGTTGCATCACTCGAATCGTGCAACAGCCGTTTTGCACCATCTGGCTTGTGTACCAGCTCCAATCTATCATTTCTCGGCTTTCTTTCAGGGCTCACACTTGCATTATTGTGATGCGAAAACTTGCAATATTTTCCATTACGACAGTTTCCTGCAGCAAAAAACTTGCACGGAATATCACCAATTCTGCGACTTTCAGGAACAACATCTAGGTCAACAGAAGAATCCATGTTCCTTCTATCAATGTCTCTTTCTCGAATAATATCATTTGAAGATGCTCTGCTAAATTCAGAAGAATCATCATGCATGTACTTGCAGGATGCTCCCCTCCGACATCTTCCTTTTAAAAAATCACCACACTGAGGAATAGATCTTCCACTCCTACCTTGATATTCCCTACTTTCATATGAAGTTGAATATTTTCCAGAGCCCCCTTTTCTATGTCTACTTTCCAAATTATCATCATAATTTTGACTATCATGGTGAAGAAATTGGCAATCACTACCTCTCCTGCATCTCCCAGATTCAAAATCTCTGCATGACTGAGCCGAAACTCCCGACCTACTTCTGCTTCTGTCATAGAATCCTATCTCCCTCCTAAAGCCATGAGCAGGGCTCCTGCTCCTGCTCCTACTCCTGCTCCTGCTCCTGCTCCTGCTCCTATCCCTGTATGTGATACTCAAAGTCAAGGCAAGATCCAACGAATTCGATGTAACTTCACACATTTCTAGGTGCACATATAAGCATTACAAAGGAAAGAAAGGATTATTAATAAATCTGCAGTCAGAGAACAAAACCAGATTGAAATAAGCGAGAGTTTCAAACCTCAATGACCTACTCCAACCATTTCTAGTTGACTCGCTACCATTTTGCTTTCTCCACCCATCCAAACCAGGAGACATTCTTGTGCCATAACTTCCATCACCATCCCAACCCCCACTGCTTTCCAATTGTCTGCTATAGTCTTTACTAATCACATCATCTTTATGTGAACCCCTGCTTCCAACCAAAGGCTCATTAGGAAGCAAGTCCTTGTCATGCTTATACTTCAAAGAAGCTTTAACCTCCATGCTAGACCTCTTTGAACCAGCACTGCCAAGAATTTCTGGAGATTTCCAACTAGCTTGCAACTCTTTCTCGGGTATTGACATGCTTGCTTGTCCAGACCAACCACAATCCTGGACATTGTCAGACTCAAAGCAGGGCTCCTCCCTTAAATCCCATTTGGATGCACGTTTTCTACTACTTCCACTCATTACTCCAAGGCCTGAAGCAATGGCACCTTCTCCACCTCAAATGCAGTGCAATCTGGATGCACAACAAATAAATTGTTTGCCAATCACTATGAAGGGGACTAAAAAAAATTTCATCATGAAAAGCTAATAAAACAAATAGTAATACACAGTCAAACAGTTAACAGAGGAAATATTTCTTAAGCATGCACCAAAAATAATGGTACACACTTACAGAAGAGACCTTGGAAAGAAAAAAAATCAAGTTCAGCTACGCATCATTGGAAAAAAATAAAATTAGGTTATTTCATACACACGAAACAAAGTAAAGGTGGTGTATAGAAATCAGAGAATCAATATAAAAGCACACAATTCACATCATCCAAATTTGAGAAATCTAACCCAAGCACATGGGACCTAAATTAAAGTTTTCATTCTAGAAAATTTCACTAGTATATTAATTAATTACTCCGGCAATATAAAAAATGACAGTAGGACCTAAATTAAAGTTTTCATTCTAGAAAATTTCACTAGTATATTAATTAATTAAGAAAGGTTGACATGAAGCATCAAAGTTTCCACACATCCTATTTTGTAATAACTAAAACTTTAATGTTTCTTCCTTTTTCCATAGAATGGAATGGAAAGATTAACTAGGAAAAAAGTAAAGTAACCATACTTTCGTTTCATATGCTGAATACTAAAAATGAGGACAAAATAAAACAATAGGCATTGAAAAAAGTCTTGACACGACAATCCATGTTCACCTGTCAGAACAAATACCATATCTATACCGTGCATTTTTGTATATGTAAAGACTATTAAGGATGCCAGAAGTCTACCCAAGTTTCATTCACGGATCTTATAAACTTAACTTAAAATCCTTCTGAAAAACTTTTAGCAACCACTTAGCAGAGCCTTCAGTCAACACAACATATAGGTATATTTCACTCAATTAGATGAACTTTGCAGCCTGCTCTCTGCGGATTTGATAGTTCAGCTAAGAAATTCTCAAGTTCTGTTCTTTTTATCGTCAACTTTCCAAGTTATCCCCCAAAGGCCATAAGCAGACCAAAGCTTGCAACTTAACACAAATTTACACTGCGGTTGGAAAACTTTAATTAGATAGATTTCTAAGCTGCTAATATGAACTATTTTATATCTTTAGCGTGACTTTTCTCCACTGGTATCTCAGTCGCTAAACTATCCCATAGCCATCGTTAAAAAAATTACAGAAACTTAAAGTAACAGATAAAAAGAAGCCCACTAACCTAGAGAAGAAAAAATTCGTGATTGCTTCTCAGTTTCTTCTAGAAGTAGTTAGTGAATTCAACATAATTCTCGAAAGAATAATTTTCATAAAGGTAGCACTCAGAACAAAAAATGAAATCTCAACACAAAGAAAAAACAAACCAAGAAACTAGATAATGGTGCTGGAGGAATACATGGAAAAGAAGAAAGGAAAGGAAACCCCAACAACCTTAAACTTGTTCGTAAGCAAACAACCATAGAATTAAATTGGAAAAAAAGTGAAGTACAAGTAGAAGCCAAGGAATTAAACCCTAGACAGTGGAACAATGTAATCACAAGTAGAGAGAGAGAGAGAGAGAGTTACATGGAAGCAAGGAGAGAAGAGCAACGCTCTGAGGAAGCGAACGCTAGAATGGGATTGGGATAACAAGCAAAATCAGCAACAGTGTACCAGGTATTTCCACCATTGACAGAGAGGGTTGAGCTCCGCAGGACGATCGTTTCTGGGCAATGGTACCACTCCGTGACCTAATGGGGTCCGACGAAGTTGTGGGTCGGGTCAGGTTATACTATTGTCGGACTTCCCATTGTGCATGAGTACAACTCTTAAGAGGATTAAATGTTTAGTTCACTATTATCACAATATAGCTCTCAAATTAATATAACAACAAGTCATGAGAATAAAAGGAATTGCTTTAGTTCATCTTTTATACATCAGGAAAGAGTTTTCAGTTGTTTGTTTGTGGGGTAGTCTTGATAATCTATAATAATTATTTAATTATATCTAGGGGTGGACAAGAACCTACCAGAATCGAGAACTGACTCGAAATCGAAGTTTGGTTCTGGTTATTGATTCCTATATTCATAAATGGTTCGGGTTTCAGTTTTTTGTTCTCTGTGCGGTTCGATTCTCGGTTCCATAAACCAAGAACCGAGAACTGAGTTGTTTTAAAAAGTAAAACAGGGACAAGGAGACGACAACTACGAATTTGGAATTGAGAGGCGAGAAGACGAATCTACGAACTTGGAACTTGCGAACCTGCCATTGCGAAGGCGAATCCGTGAAAACGAACCAGCAAAATCGTTGCTTCCAACCCTTGCTCCCCTGATTTCGAAGGTACATCTTGTTAAAAATCGTTGCTTCTGAATTTAGGGTTTGCGATTTTGACCGAAACTTTGAATAAAAGCTTCCTCCGTTTCTCCGTTTCTTAATTTGTTGATGAAGAATGTTTTTTGAGTTTCCATCATTTCTTAATGATTTTCTTGGGAATGTATACTGATGAACATTTCGTTTACCAAAGTGAAAGAATCATCTTCTTGTTCAATTTTAGTCTATTTCCCTTGTGTTTTATGTTTTGTGTCGTGCTTAAAATGTTGTGTTTTATCTTCTTTGAATGTTGTGTTATGTTAGACATTTTTCAGAAATCAAGTTCGAAATCGAAACCGACCAGAACTGAGTCTCGGTTCCGGTTCCGGTTCCTTACTCTTGGAATCAAGAACCGAATGGTCGGTTCCAAGATATTCAAAATCGAAACGAGAACCGATTTGTCCACCCCTAATTGTATCTATGTTTGATGGAAAGTCTTGACCCAAGATATCCCTCCTTCCAACATTATCTTTTTCTTAGTGTATTTTAGCAAGCTTAACTTCTCCAAGGTACGTATTATAGTCTTTCTTGGTGTTATTTTGACTAAATAAAATTGGCCAACTTTAAAAATACTTTATGAACTAGTTTTGATGATGTTTATGTCTCATTTGTATTATAGTTTTTTATTTTAATATCACAGTTATTAATTTATTTATAAAATTATTACACTATAACTTAAATATTTAAAATAATAAATTACATAAATTAATTAATACTCAAACGCTCCGTTGGATGATTTAAGTCGGGTTTTCACTGTATTTTTTGCAGTTGTTCAAAACAGCTCTCGACTACAAAATATGAGGATAAACTTCCCTCTAAACTAATTTTTGTTAACCGCTTAACTTTTCAACTATTCTTGGTTAACACGATCACCTTTACGGTCACTTTTCCATCAAATTGGACGGTATCCAAAAGAAAAACACCAAATTTCTCATGGTTTAAACCCATTTTTCGAGAATTGCCCTCATCTTCTTCGCGACTTATGCCGCCCTCGCCTTTACGCAGTACACTGAAGGCCAGGAGGACAACTCAGAGAAATTTACAAAGTTCCGACTCAGAAAAATGGAGGAAATCAGCTAAGAAATGAACAAGGCAGAGAATGTTGAAGGCTTGAGGAGAACGCTGAAATCAACTATTCTCCGTTGCTTCACAAAGCTCAGACTCATAAATCGGCTTCCGACTGAGCTACAATTAGAGAAACAATGTCACCCTGGGGAAGGTGGAGTTGACCTCCATTCATAAAATTGGAGCTTTTTGTCTCTTTGAGAGTAGGAACGCAGGTATTTAATTGGACTGGTTTTGAACACCACAACAATGGCGGCTCTCTTCTTTGTTCAAACAAAGTCTCTAGGCAATATGAAGCTACGATTATAATCTAGTTTTCCTGTGTTCTTTCGTCTGAATAATAAATTCTCAACTCCATGAATGTGGGAACTGTTGGGCTCGACCCATATTTTATGGGCTGAGTATAAAAAGAGGTTTTGTGATTAATGAAATCCTAGAGAAAGAAAGAGAGTGAATAAAACATAAAGTGAGAGAGAAGAAAGAAGAAAAAGAAATTTTCGAATTTTCAGATGCAGTTATACGAGAATTGCATTTCTCAAGAATCAACCATTAGATCATCTTGAAATTCGAACTATAGGTTCGCGACATCAAGGAGTATATTCTGAATGGTGTAAGGCGAGCTGGCAGGGTAAAAACGAGACAGCAGTTCGATAACCCTAAATTTATATTCTCTTACGGTTTTGTTATCTTCCAAAATTGGTGTGTTCAATTTTGATGATTATTGTATGCCTCTAGTTTGCTGAACTAGAGAGAACTTTGGTGTACCCATTATTTCTATTATAGTGGAAGTTTGATTAAGTGGCCTAAGGGTCCCGTGGTTTTTTACCCTCACACTTTTTTAGGGTTTTCCACGCTAAAAATTGGTGTTGTTGATCTCGTTATTTTTTGTTTGTTTGCTTTGCCTATTTGATTACACAAAGAGAGAAAAAATGTATTTTTATTCCTCTATGTATTTGGGTTCTTTTTTCTCAACAAGTTGTATCAGAGCGCCAGGTTGAATTGGTGATTATTTTTGTGTTTTTCAAATGAAGGATTCTAGTAATAGTAGTAATAATATGATTAAGCTCACGGCTACCAATTACTTGATATGGAAGTCGCAAATAGAAGATATATTATGTTGTCTAGATTATGAAGACACACTTTTGGGAGATGAAGGCAAACCAAACGAGAAGTCTGAAAAAAATTGGGTCAAGTTGAACAGAATAGTAGTTCATAAAATTCGACAGTGGGTTAATAATAGTGTTTATCAGCATGTTGTCAATGAGACAAACGCCAGCAAAGTTTGAGAGACTCTAAGGGAGTTGTATGAAAAGAAGAATGCACAGAATAAAGCTTTTCTTTTAAGGAAATCGATGTATCTTCGATACACAAATGGATCTTCAGTTTCTGAACACTTGAATGTTTTTTAGGGAATTCTAAATCAGTTGGCAGCATTTGACATGAAGTTAAATGATGAGATACATGCTTTGTGTTTGATTAGTTCATTGCCTGATAGTGGGACACTCTTGTTGCTTCTCTTAACAATTCCGCTCCAAATGGTGTTCCCACTTTGAAGATGGTGAAAGAAAGCATGTTGAATAAAGAAAACATAAGAAAAGAGCGAGGGCTAACTGCACAGGGTCAAGTGCTAGTTTCAGAGAGACAAGGTAGAAACAAGAGTATAAATCAGAAGAACCGTGACAATAATGACAGATCACGAGTGAATTCTCAGACAATGAATGACTTCAGATGTTTCTACTGTGACAAGCCAAAGCACAAGAAATCTCAATGTAGAAAATTGTTGAGAGAACAAAAATACGATTAGAAAGATAAAGAGAAGATAGATAATGCCAATACAACAACAGCTGTAGATAGAGATGTGACTATTATTTGCGATGATAGCAGTATTAACCTCACATATCAAGATCCTCGTTGGGTAGTAGATTCTGGTGCTTCATACCATGTTACTTCTCAGCGTGATGTATTTTCTACCTACAGTATTGGTGAGTTTGGTCACGTGAAGATGGGGAACAATGCAGAGTGTAGGATAGTAGGCATGGGTGATGTCTACATGACTACTGATGCCGGATGTAGATTGCGTCTGAAGAATGTGAGGCATGTTTCTGATATTCTTCTAAATTTGATCTCCACTGGTATACTTGATGACGAGGGATACCATAGCCACTTTGGTGAAAGTAAGTGGAAGCTCACTAAGGGGTCGTTGGTGGTTGCTAGAACAAAGAAACACAATTCTTTTTATTTGGTGCAAGCTACTTCTTATAGGGGAGAAGTGAATACAGTTGATGACTCGTTTACTCAACTATGACATATGAGGCTTAGATACATGAGTAAGAATGATATGCAGAATCTTTCTCATAAACAAATAATTCCTGGTTTGAAGTTTACAGAGCTAGAGATATGCACTCATTGTTTAGCTGGTAAACAACACAGGTTATCTTTTAAAACCTTGCCTCCGTCTAGAAGACCAAATGTGTTAGATTTGGTGCATACTGATATTTGTTCTATAGATACTATGAGTCTTGGTGGTGCTCATTATTATATTACCTTTATTGATGATCATTCCAGAAAGGTATGAGCTTATGCTTTGAAGACTAAAGATCAGGCTTTAGATTTCTTCAAACTTTTCCAAGTGTCAGTTGAGAGAGAAACTAGCAAGAAATTGAAATGTGTTTGCTCAGATAATAGTGGTGAATATAGAGGGCCATTCGAGGAGTATTGCAGAACTCATGGGATCAAGCTTAGAAAAATAGAGCCAAAAATGCCACAGCACAATGGAGTTACAGGGAGAATGAACCGCACGATTAATGACAAGATTCGTTAAGCACGAGGAATTGCTACAATTTCAAAAATAAGTCAAAGATTTTATATTATAAAATTCAACTGATTAAAACATTACATATAGTGGCTTTAAATAGTCAATTACAAACTATAAAATAATAGTAAACTAAATAAGCAACAATAACCCTAAATTGGCCATAGTATAAGTTGTCTGATTTTATACTTAATAGAAACTAGGTTAATTAACTAAAAGAATATTTAATTAATATCTTTTTTTCTTCTTCTTCTCTAAGTCTAGATGTATTTGGCAGCTAGTGAAACACTCTTTTTGAAATGACGTCATTTTGAATGTCAAAATAGTGAAACACTTGTCAAAGGTTAGAAGGAAGATAGTTTTGGAAAGTCCATCAAATATTGCACAATTGTTTTTAGACTTCCACCTATTGTTGAACTTGAATCTCTCTATGACGTCATTTCAAAAAGAGTGCTTCATGAAGCACTATTCTGTTCAACTTGACCCAATTTTTTTCAGACTTCTCGTTTGGTTTGCCTTCATCTCCCAAAAGTGTGTCTTCATAATCTAGACAACATAATATATCTTCTATTTGCGACTTCCATATCAAGTAATTGGTAGCCGTGAGCTTAATCATATTATTACTACTATTACTAGAATCCTTCATTTGAAAAACACAAAAATAATCACCAATTCAACCTGGCGCTCTGATACAACTTGTTGAGAAAAAAGAACCCAAATACATAGAGGAATAAAAATACATTTTTTCTCTCTTTGTGTAATCAAATAGGCAAAGCAAACAAACAAAAAATAACGAGATCAACAACACCAATTTTTAGCGTGGAAAACCCTAAAAAAGTGTGAGGGTAAAAAACCACGGGACCCTTAGGCCACTTAATCAAACTTCCACTATAATAGAAATAATGGGTACACCAAAGTTCTCTCTAGTTCAGCAAACTAGAGGCATACAATAATCATCAAAATTGAACACACCAATTTTGGAAGATCACAAAACCGTAAGAGAATATAAATTTAGGGTTATCGAACTGCTGAAGCACTCTTTTTGAAATGACGTCATTTTGAATGTCAAAATAGTGAAACACTTGTCAAAGGTTAGAAGGAAGATAGTTTTGGAAAGTCCATCAAATATTGCACAATTGTTTTTAGACTTCCACCTATTGTTGAACTTGAATCTCTCTATGATAATCTTGGAAACTTAATTAATGATGGAATGAACTTGTAGTCCATCACGACTGATGTGGTTGACCGGACCTAGTTTGTGGTCGAACATACACTTGAAGAGTGGTTGACTAGACTACTTTTGAGGACAACCAATCCATTTGACTAAGCTTCTCAAGGGTCGTCTGATTAAATTTTAAAAATTGTGTATTTTTGGGGATTGTTCTATAAGTTTCCTATCCTAGTTATGGGCTCTAACAAACCTTTAAAGGTTTAGAAAAGTGAATTGATTTGAATATGTATAATTTGATAGGTCCAATGGATTAGCAAGAAATTTGGATCGATAGGATTCTCATTTGTTATGGCTTTGACTTGGATATTGGTAGGCTCGTTTGAGGTAGGAATTTATTTTATGTCCAACATTGCATGCATCCATTTTGATGGCTTGTCATTTTTCCATATTATCTATTTATATATTTTCACTGGACATGTTTAAATTAATTGTGCATATTTTAATTTCATTGATCAGCTTGATTGTGTGAATCAAGTTTGATCGACCCATGTAGAGATCATGTTTTCCCTTACGCACATTTGACCGTTGGAGGATGTGTTTGATTGTTATTATTAACTAAAGTGATGGGACAGCTGTATGTACAGTGTCCTTGGGTGCACCCTAAACCTTATCAGGGTTGTTCGTGGCTTTTACGATAGCTGAGATTGTCGTTATTGTTACTTCCGATGACATGGTATATTCAAAGTTTGTGAGTAGCTCTATTTACACTGAAACTTACAGTAGTAGGTTATTTTATGTTACGTACCACACTATAGTGGATTGGTTTGAAAACTTATCATACTGTGTTTTGTTCGATATTGCATATCTTGTTTTAACTCATCATGCTCAAATAAATTTATTTATTATATTATTGAATATAAAGTTTGTCCCTATTGACTTTAGTTAACTCATCCCAACATTTTAATGTGAATTTCCATGTAAGGTTTTACTTCATTAATTATTGTTCGGTGTAAGTTGTATCTTCTTATTTATTTGCACCTTTACTTTATGGACTTATACCACTACTCTATCCAATGTTATTATTGAATCTATGTGTTAGCTCAGTTTGGTTGGTCTTTGGCTATTTAATTTTTTCATGGAAGTCTTTTGTTACTTGTTAAGTAAATAAGTTAAAAGGGTTGAGCGACTCAATTCGTTTTCAGGTCATGTCGTTCATCATTTTGGCTTTAGTCTTCTTTGGGGCATGACATAATCTAAGTGAAATTTTAAATCCATTAATATGATTTTTAATATCTAAAGTTAAGGTTAAGCTATTTGATGACAAATATGAATTGGAATTTGGAAAAAGAGGATTTATATTATCCTTGGACAAATGAAAGTGGCCAAAAAACTTTTGGGAGATGATAAAATATCTGACTATGCCACAATGACGTTGAATGACATTTTAGACTTAGCCCATAATACTATAATCTGGCCCTTTTAATATAAGGTTTTAAGAGAATTCAAAAATAAGAAAACAACTATTGGATTTTAGGTAAGATTAGAGTCACTATATACGACTAAACCTTTTAATTGTAATAATTGGCATTTTTTTTCATATATGGAAAGCATTTTGAAAGAAATTTCCTTCCCCAAATCCATGGGAAGGTTACAAACCAAGGGAAGGAAATTCCCTTCCTCTTCCTTCATGTTAGAGCAAAAACATTTCCCCCTCCCTCTCACTATTTGTCTTTTCTCTTCTATCTCTCTCCCTTTGCAAAAATTTTCTTTTGCGTACAAGTCTTCATCGATGAGATTTGGAGAAATTCCTTGGAGGGTTTCAGAAGAAAATCTTAGACGGATTGCTCTCCTCTGTAAGTTGATTTTTCCCCTCCTCTACAACTTCAATTTTGGCTATGATCGTTGAACTTTTTGCAAAATTCTTCCCGGTGTTTGAAAAAAAATTGAGCTTGGTTTAGTAAGCAACTTTTTGTGCAGGTTTGGAATAGAAAAATGTCGAATTTTGCAGTCATTGTGGTAGCTGCAGTGGTTAGAAACCAGAAGGCCAAAGGTATTAAAATTTGGACTTTTCTCTTTGGTGTTTCTTTGTTATGGCAATTTTCACTTGATTATTGGATTGTTGAATTGGTTTGTTAAATCAGAAATTTTTGCATGGGAAAAACCGACAATTTCACTTGATTCTTAGAGAAATTCAGTGAGTTCCTTTCGAATGGCATTTAGGGAAAGACACTGAACTGCGACTCAACAAATGTTGAGCCGCAATGTAAATCACCTTCATCCTCAGCTTGATGAGTGCTAGGCCAAGATTGAGCATAGGTCGCTAGCATCGAGAAAGACGACACTCATGACTCATCTATGTCAATTGTGGCTCGACTAGCTGGCCCATAGTTCAAGTTCTTTTCTTGGAATGCAGTTCAACCACTGTTGGGTCGAGGTTCGCATCGAGTTTGGGCTGATGTCCATGAGTTGGAGCCTATTTTTAGCCAAAGTTGAGATTTTTCTACCCAACAAAATATGATGACTTTATTTTTTATTAGTTACAAAAAAATTAATTTAAAAACTGTGGAATCTTGGATTTGAGCTTTTGGATAGTTGGACTTTGGCTAGTAGTAGACCCACTTTGAGATAGACATTTAATTTTATGTACTGTATTGCCCATTTTTTTAACATAATATTTTTAGACATAATCTTATATAAAAAATGGCATGTCTATTTTATAGCTCATTAGATTTTTATTTATATTATGTATTTTTTCATTGAATATATTTTTTTTAAGCATACACAAAAATTATATGGACAACTTGGTTGTATTATCTTATTTCGATCGAGCCGAATTGGGGTCCTATTTTATTTTATATACATTCAATAGTGGGAGGATGTATTCGTTTGCTATTATCTAGAGTAGTAGGATAGCTGCATATGTTGTGCCTGTAGGCGCAAAACCCTAAAGCTTATTAGGGTCTTTCTATAGCTTTCACGATCACCGAACATTGTTGTTGTTATATGATATGGCTATGGCATGATATGGCCATAGTTCATGAGTGACTCTATTTTTATTGAGATTTTTATATAGTACAACACCGGTCTATTTTTAATTATGTACCACATTATTGTGGGTTGTTCAAATGCGTGTCATTCTGTACAATCTTACAAAATGAATTTATGAAACATTATTTTTATGACGAACATGCTTAAACATTGTTTTAATTTAACTGTTGAATATAAAAATTTATGCTTATTGAGTTTAGTTGACTTACCTCAAACGACTCCCCTTTGTGAGAACTTTATCAGCAGGATTTTTAGTTTCCAATTTAGAAGTAATTTCGGCAAACACTATTTCCAAACTTTTTATAATTTTTAGTTGAGAGTTATTTTTGTGAGATTAGGCATTATTAAGAATATCTGTAAGCTCTTTTTTTTTTTTATTCAGCACAGGTATTTTTGGATTTATATTACCATACTATTTTGATTTTATTTGTTGGACTTGCTCAACACATTTGTTATCGGGCCCTAAATTTAAATAAAATATTAAGATTTCCACCAGTAATTAAGATAATTAAAGTAAATGGTCGAACGATTAAGTTCTTTTTGGCTTGGTCGTTCATCGTTTTGTCTCAGGTCCCTTGTGGGTCGTGACATAAATTTTTGGTATCAGAGCCAGGTTACCATCTTGAAAAGTGATAACAATATGATAGATAGTCGGGTAATATATAAACATTTTCAAATGCTCTACCTAAGGACATATTTTAACCTATTCCATAAATTTTTCAAATTTTAAAAAATGCCTTGAGAAGAGGTCCCAAAAATTGTACTCCTGCAACATCTATTGTGCAAATGATTGAATTGCAGTCCACTGATCCCTTTGTAGCTTTGAGGGATGTGCTACAAAGTTTGTCCCGAGATAACGACAATCAGGACCTTGAGACTCATTGCATGAACCTTTTTTTATTCAGTTGGGACATATGAACCCACAAGTGTTTATGGTTAGAGCTAATCCTTAAAATGCTGAAAATTGGTTGAAAGTGATGCAGATGAAATTGATTGCTATTGAAGAATTTGCAACTTTCTATTTTGAAAAGATGGCTGAAGTTTTATGGAATTCTCTAAGATTGGACTACCCGTTGGAGATGATGACTTGGACCTAGTTTGAGACAGTTTTCAGAGACAATTACTCCAACGTTGGTCACTATAAGAATATGATTAGCGCTTATCATGACTTTAAACAGAAGGGTCTTACTGTGCTGAAGTACTATGCCAAAATTATGGAGCTATTATAATATATCAAAGAGATGGTTCTGATTGATAAAATTGTAAAGTTCAAAAAACATCTCAGGTCTAAGATTCGACAATACTTATAAATAATGGAGTTCAATTTTATTTCTGATTTAGATACTACTGCTCAGTGAGTTCAAGCTAATTTGGTTGAGTAGTTTGGAGAATATAAAGGAAAATTGAATAAAGAATAGTAAGTGGGTGGCATGATGAACAGGAAAGATCAGAAAAAAGGTCAGAATAGGGGTGGTCACAGTCAAAGTGGAGCTAATAGATAGTCAAGTGAGACTCTTTATGCTGGGAGGCACTCAGATCCTTATGTTTGTCACAATTGTGTGTTGGTAGCTTGGACATTTGAGAATGAACTATCTAGTGAGTTATAGACCTACTCAGACTAATTTAGTACCTGCATAATCAACTTCTTCTAGACTTGGTTTTGGAGCTAGCAAAGGATTTTATGGACAAAACCAAAGTAGTTATGTTGGACCGTAGAACTTTATTTCACCACAGCCAGTTGGTTACAAGCCACCATTGCAACAACAACATCAACCTATTAGTACCAACTTTCAGAGATCTATTGGGCACCAGCTGAGTTATGCATCTAACACACTCTTGGATGATCTACTAGTCAAGTGGCTTGTGCTACTCCTAGTTCTTCAAGGGGTGGTTTCAATGGCAATAAGAAAGAAAAAGAGAAGAAGATTGACCAAGCTTAGGCAGTTTCAGGATTTGAGCCTATTGATCAAATAAGCTAGGGCGTCATTGATGGTATGATTTCTTTATTTAAAATCATAGTTCATGTATTGTTTGTCACTGGTGCTACGCATTCGTTTGCTTTACATCTCTTGTTTGTGTTATGGGTGTGATAGTAGAGAAACTAGAAAATTCTCTGATTTTGAGTACTCCCACTAATAAGAGATATGAGATGTATCTTATTGTCCGATCTATCCATTATTGTTGGTGAGCACGAACTATCAATTGATCTGATAGTTATACCTATGGATTAGTTTGATTACTAATGGATTAAAGTGATAGATCTTCTAGAAGAAACTTCATGTTCTTGGGGATCAAGGAAATAAAATGGATACTTGGAATCGTCGTGCGTTATCAACCCTAAATTGTTGACACCTTTAGGGTTCAGTCACCACTCAAAAGCTCTACAAATAGAGAGCTTATCTCTTCATTAGAACCCAAAACTGGAGACTCTCTGTCTACTCTTATTGATGATTATATAAGTTCTCTTCTTACGTTTAAGTGATAGAAAGAGTTTAGTATGTTTAAGGGTGGAGAGATAATGAAAGTTTTGATGATATGAGAGTTTTGTTTAAGGGATCATGAAATGGATTTCATGTTCATGTTTTATGCTTTCCTAGTTTTTTGTATGTCCTAATAACCTGCTAGTAGTATTGGATGGAAAGATTTCTCAAGTAATTGAAGTTTGTGAACCTAATCTCATGATTGGTCAAAAACTAGTTAAAACTATGCAGTTTCTTTTTTAATAGCACCAACTTATCTTAACATCTATCAATTGCCAAACTATTTTATTTTGTTAAAATAGATACTTTGATGGAACTATGAGTATTGGAATCAAGTTATTTGAACATATGTATTGAAGGTTATGAATTTTGGAAGTTGATAGAAAACTAAAGGACGAAACTGGTTATTTGGACAAGAATTAGTTTCTATTTGAAATATTTATTTATAAGTTAAAGTAAGGTTTATGTTAGAGATGAGAATGAAGAAGTTTCAATATTGGTAACACCAACTGACTTGAATGGTTTCAATCTATAAACTGTTTTGATATATTTTATTAATTAAGCAGAACTATAGAAAAGTTAAGAACTTTGAAATATTGTTGAACAGACAAGGGAAAACAGATTATGGACATTAACATGCCCTGTTTTTGGATGTTATGAGTAGGATCAAAATGGAGGACATATGTATTGACTTATTTAATTAAGTAAATTGGGAAAATAGAATAAACAAGAGTAATGGATGACCAAAACGGACATTAACAAATATTGTTATACAATTATCAGGTTCTTCAACTCAAAGAGATAAACCAGATAATTGCTAAGACTCCAAGGTAAGTAATGACCGCATGTGCTTGGCCTAACGGCCTACATCATAAGATGTTAGGATTTAATTAATTGTGATTGTTTTATTAATCAAAGATTTATTATAGTACTGATAGTCATGATAATATGTTGTTTATGGCGTCCAGGCAGTTTTGCCTGGGCGGCGTCCAACACTTGTTTGCGGTGTCTAGGCAGTTTTGCCTGGGTTAACTTGAGTGTAATGTTGGATTTGTCAATTTTCATATGTTAGTGGTTAACTTGTTAGTAAATATACCACAGTGGTTGACTTGTCATTGATTAAAAACCACGATAGTTGATTTGTCATTCTCCCTTTAGAAATAATAAAATGAAAAGGATAGGAAAGTTAAAAGAAAGAAATGAAGAAAGGATTAAAAGAGATTAGAAAAGGCTCCCTGCGGCATGCCTGAAGGAAATACAAAAGGGAAAAAAAAGATTAAATAAAAGGGCATTAAATGGAGAAGGAAATGATATTTTAAGAGAGGAAGAATAGGGTTTTAAGAGGAGGAAGAGGAGCAGCATCACGCTGTTGTTTGTGAAGAAGAGGAAGGAGGAGGAAGAGGAGCAGCATTACGCTGTTGTTTGTGAAGAAGAGGGAGAAATGGGTTTACGGCAGACTTTGAGAAAATGAAGGAAAATGGCAAACTTCCTTTCATCTTTTCCTTCGGCAAAGAGACGAGTCGCGAGAGAAGACGCGACGAAAGAGCTGAAATCACCAATCTCGGCGACGAGAGCAGCGATTGGGCGACGATGACCGGCGACCCTATCTGAGACATTTCGGCGACGAGAGCTGCGGTCCGTTCGAGCGTTTGACCTCGGGTAGTCCGAGCATTTTCGAAGGCAAACGAGCTGCGAGCTCGGGATTGTTGGACGCGAGCGACAATGAGCAGCCTGCTGGAATGGTCTGGACGGCAAGGACAGAGCGAGGAGCTCTGCTTCGCCATTCCTCGAGCTGTCTGGACGACGATCAACCGAACCGCGGGACTCCATTTCGCCGTTCCACAGATTTTGGTGAGTAATGCTGAACTCCTTTGATTTCAGTGATGGGGTCTGTTTGGGTTTCGGTTGGAATGCATTGCTCTTGCTGCTGTTTTTTCGGTCGGAATGCATTGCTCTTGCTGCTGTTTTTGAAAAAATGTCGGTTCTGTTCCATTTCTATTTCACTAAAGATTTCTATTTTGATTTCTTGTTGTTGGATAGATTGCCTCTGTTTCTTATGGTTCTGTACATCCGTGAAGTTGATATGGGTTCTGTATAATTTCTGTTTAGGACTGCTGTTTTGGGATGGAAAGGAACACCCGATTCTAGTTTACTTGCATCCGTGTTTTGATGTTGGTTTAAACTCGGTTCTGCATTTTGGGGTCAGTATTACTGGACGAAATGTTGTGGTCCAAGAGCAAGGATTTTCACCTTGTTATGCTACGGTTTTCCAGCGTGCTAAATGTTTTGGTTTCAGCTCAATAAATATGAAATTGTTACAGTTTTGATGGAAATGCCATGAGTTAGGGGTTGTTTCTATTTCTATTTCATTGATTTTGTTGGATAATAGATGACTCTTGCCCCTGTTATTGCTTGGTTAGGAAATGACTTAGGTTGTCATTGTTCCACAAAATAATGTTTGGAAACATTCGGTGGCTGGATTAATGTTTGAATGGAGAAGAGGCTGGTAAGTTGTTCCCTGTGATTGTGCTACAATTTTTATTGCATAACTGTTGAGTTGTAGTTGTAGAAATATGAAGTTAAGTTCAGTTCACTATTAAATATCGAGGATGGTTCTATTGTTGCAATGATAGATGAATTGGAGTTCTGTTTTGGTTATGGATGGACGTAAACTTAGACCCGGTATATGATTATTGCACTTTGTCTTCGAGATTTATTTATGAGTTCTTATTTTGGCATATTTTAGGCTCGGACGAGTTTGTAGACTTTGAGCCGGTACCCGAGGTTGTCGCTCTTTCGTATACGAGGAAGGATCGCCAACAAGGTAGGGGTTTTATACTAAGTTGTTTTGCACTGCATTGCATAGTTTTCAAAATCGTATTTTGTGGGATACTACATATGAAAAACCTGACAGGGACTATTCGATAGCACGTTAGTTTTTTTATATTACGTTGTACAAAAGTTTTACATGTTTACTTTTGTGCATCGGATTTTCATAGTATGATATATTGGATACTGTTTGGGGGCGATAGATCCTCTTGACACTTTGGACGGTTAGGGCGTTAGAGTATCAAGAGGCTATCCCCAATACATCTTCTGCTGCGTGGGGATGTCTTGTTTGCGCGCTGTGTGAAATATGATATTAGGAAGGAGATGAGGCTTCCTTGGGTTGTGAATCCCTAAACCTGATAAGGGTGTATTTATTACGGTCGTGTCGTCGTGGAATTTGCACGACAACTTGGGTGACGAGCTAGGTCTACAGATCGTAGTCATTTGTCTTCCTCCAGGCTCATGAGGTGCTGCCTGGAAACGGTCGCCGCCTTTCTGAGCGTTTGTTCGGGGGAGTCATTGAGTGACCCTCCTATTTCACGGATTATAGTTTCTGAGATGAAACACGACGAGGCTATTTTACCTTATAGCTGTCTATGTATACAACCATGCTTTCTAAATAACTTGTCGGGGGCTTTTGGGCCGGATTTCCTTGAGATAAAAAGGATTTTCAGATATTTTGAAAAATGTGCATATTTCCCGAAATTCATGGTTTTCAAGAAAATAGTAAAACAAGTTTTACACGCGGTTAACATTTAGTATAAGTTCCTTACTAAGTTAGTCACTCACCCCTCGACTTATTTTTTCCAGGTTAGAATTTCGGTTGAAGGCTCAACTGTTATTTTTTTTAATTTCATTTTCCTAGTTGAACTCTTATTTATCGGTAAGCGTAACAATAGACAACTATAGTTTTAATTTGGATGACTGCAAAAATACTTAACTTGGTTGTTGGATTTTTTGGATTGTATGCACAGTATCATTTGGACTTTGAAGTTTATTATTCCGCGATCATTATTAATTATTTTCGCAATCACTAAATGGACCATGGCCCATCACAAGAGGATCACGGCTGGGTATTTATACAAGTCTTCCGCAATAATTTAACAAGCCTTGGGCTGGGCGATCGAGTCTTCTACGAAGACAGGGTCGTTTGGCCCTGCGTTTCTGTTCGGCTCATCTTCGGGTCGTGACATATGGAGTATCTAAAAATTGTTCTACAGACGTTGTTTGAACATCAATTGTATGTAAAGCGAGAAAAATACAGTTTTTGGATGATTGAAGTGAAATTTCTAGGCCATGTTGTTTCTCAAAATTGCTTTTTAGTGGATTCAACAAAGGTTGAGGGTATATTAGAATGGAAGCCACTCAAAAATGCACTGAGGTACATAGTTTCTTGGGTCTGGATGGTTTTTATTGTCGGTTTGTATATAATTTTTCTTCTATTGCTATACCGCTAACACAGTTGACCAAAAAGGTCGTGAAATTTATTTGGAACAACTAATGTCAAGCAACTTTTAAAAAAGTCAAACAAAGATTGAATATTGTGCTAGTTTTGGCAGTTCCTACTGAGAGTTTGCCTTATGCAGTATATATAGAAGCATTAAGAGTTGATTTGGGTTGCGTTTTAATGCTAAGATAAAGTGATAAGTTATGCATCTAGGCAGTTAAAAACGTATGAGAAAAATTACCATACTCATGACTTAGAGCTTGCAGCTATTATTTTTGCCTTAAAGATTTGGTGAAATTATTTGTACGGTGCTAAACTCGAGATTTTTTTTCAGATCATAAGAGTTTAAAGTACTTTTTTCTCAAAGCGTGATTTGAATATCAAACAACGCCGATGGATGGAATATATGGAGGACTAAGTCTTTTCTTCGGAATATCATCTTTGAAAGGCCAATTTTGTGGTCAATGCCTTAGTCTTTGTCCTCAAGGGTGTCTTTCTTGTCTCTTTATCCTGAAGGGTGTCTTTCTTGTCTTATGTTGGATGATTGAAAGAGATGTTTAACTGTTGGAGATTATAAGCTATAATACAGAGAGGATGGCCAAGTAGTTTGAGTTTTTAATTTAGCGATGACTCCTACACTTCTGCAACGTGTGAATAATATGCCGAAGTTTGATGATGAGTTAAAAGAGAGCCTTGAGAAAATTTGAGCTGGTAAGCAGATTGATGGTTTGGATAGCTCTCATGGATTTCTATTTTTCAAGAATTGAGTTGTTGTCTCTAGTGATTTGGATTTGAGATAGACATTCTTAACATAAGGCCATAAGTCAATATTTTCAATTCATCCCGGTAGCACAAAAATATGTCATGACTTGAAGTGTTAGTACCAGTTGATTGGAATAAAATAGGATGTAGCTGAATATGTATAAAAGTGTTTGACTTGTCAGCAGATTAAGGCTGAGCATCAGAGACCAATTGGATTGTTGTAGCCTTTACCAATCCTTGAGTGGAAATGAGATAAAATTATCATGGATTTTGTGACTACTTGCTAAGGAAGGTGTAGAAATTTAATGCTATATGAGTAATTGTTGATAGATTAAAAAAATCTTCACATTTTATTTGCGGTTAGAATAGATTTCTCTTTAACGAAGCTGAGTAAGTTATATATCAAGAGCATTGTTCATCATCACGATTTTCCCTCAAGTATTGTTTCTGATAAAGATTTGAGATTCGCGTCAAAATTTTGGAGAGCCCTCTAGAGAGCTTTAGGCATGGAGTTAAATTTTGAGCACAACACATCATCTCCAGATAGATGGTCAGTCTGAGCATATGATCTAGATTTTTGAGGATAAGTTGAGATCTTGTATTCTAGATTTTAGTGATAATTGGGTGAATCACTTACCTTTGGTGGAGTTTGTTTATAACAACAGTTATCAAACTAGTATCAGTGTTTTGCCATGTGAATCTTTATATGAGAGATTATGTTGATCACCTTTTTGTAAAGCTGAGACAAAGGAGCATGTCACTCTAGGCTTTGATTTGATTCACAAAACAACTAAGAAACTTCAAGTAATTAAAGAATGAATAGGTACAGTTCAAAGTAGTAGAAGATTTATGCGAATCTCCGAAGGAGGGAGGTAGAGTTTGAAGCCAATGACTTTGTGTTTTTAAAGGTGCGATCTCGTTGTGGTATAAGTTATTTTGGTGTGAAAGGAAAGTTGACTTTAAGGTATATAGGTCATTTTCAAATTGTTGAGTGGATTGGTTTAGTGGCTTATCGATTGGATTTACTGCTATAGTTGAACTATATTCACAATGTGTTCCATGTCTCGATGCTAAGGAAGTACATTCTAGACCATTCACATGTAATTTCTTGAATTGAAGTACCTTTTCAAGAGTAGGGGTGGGCAAGAACCGACTAGAACCGAGAACCGACCCGGAACCGCAGCTCGGTTCTGGTTCTCGGTTCCGACAATGTTTCCATTTTGCGGGTTCGATTCCATGTTAAAAGTGTGGTTCGGTTCTCGGTTCCATAATTCAGGAATCGAGAACCGAAGTCTGTTAGAAATTAAAAGAGCTACGAGCCTGCGAACTGCGATTTTGTTAACGGCGAACAACGAACCAACGATTGCAAACTTGCGAACCTATGAACCTGCGATTGTGAATGGAGAATCTTCGATTGAAGTGCAAACGGCGAACCTGTGTTTGAAGGGCAAACGGCTAACCTGCGTTTGAAGGGCAAACGGCTAACCTGCGATTGAAGTGCGAACGATGAACCTGCGAAGTCTGGAATCGAGAGGCGATTTAGGGTTTGCTTCTATTTTTTATTTATGTTTCGATTTAGTATGACTTGCGATTCTGTTTTTGATTTTTGCTTCGATTTAGTAGGGCTTGCGATTGTGTATTTTACTTCAGCTTCAATTTTTGTTGTTGTAATAATATGTTTCCTCTTGGTAGATTGTTTATCGGTTGGTTTACTGACTCTTAATAGTTAATATTGAAACAACAGAATAAGCACACAATTGTTTATCTGTTTGTTCAAAACTCTGTTGTTTGATCATATTTGTTCTTCTTTAATTGGCATTTTATATGTTACAACATATTTGAATTTCCAAACAATATAATCACTTGTTGTATATATGTTAGAATTTAACTAACATATAATCACTTGCTTCTTATCAAAGTTGCTTATCAAGGTTAACTTGAGATTCTCACAGGTTCTCTTGTATAAAAAAAAATGTATTTGGTAACAAGTCTATGAATCTACCACATGTTTGAACTCGTGATTCTCTGCTTGGTTGAACATTCAAATTATCACCAATCACAAAAGATTAGGTTTTAAGTTGATGTTAATTTAACAGTTTATATGGTGAATTAGGATTAGTTTCAAAAACTTATGTAGTTTATTAATTTGTATCATTTCTTAATGCTTCAGGGTTAAGCACTGCACTTGTATCTTTCATGAATATGCATCAAGATTCTTCTTGTTTTCTTTCAGGATGATTTCTTATCTGAGGGTTTCAAATTGGTTTTATAAACAGCACCTGGAGTTATATTCTAATACTTCTTTTATAGACATCATACAGGTTGAAAACAATATTTTGAAAACAAGATTGCATAGCAGGGTTTAGAACCGCAAGGAACCGGAACCGTACTAGAACCGAGCCTCGGTTCCTGTTTCGGGTCCGGTTCCTTGCGGTTCCGGTTCTGGTTCCTTACCCTTGGAACCGAGAACCGAATGGTCGGTTCTAAAGGATCCGGAACCGGAACCAAGAACCGATTTGCCCACCCTTATTCAAGAGGATGTATTTTATGAAGAAGAACCTATGAGAATTCTAGACAGTGAGATTAAAGTTTTGCATCACTGTGAGATACCTTCGGTTTGGGTTCAGTTGAAGAATCATAGTGAAAGAGAAGCCACTCGGGAATTTGAATATGAGATGATGACTAAGTATCCCCATTTATTTGAAGTCACTCTTGAAATAGTACTAAATTTCAGAGACGAAATTTCCTAAGTAGCAGAGAATATTATCATTGACATTTTTTCATATATAGAAAGAATTTTGAAAGGAATTTCTTTCCCCAAATCTATGGGAAGGTTATGAACCTAGGGAAGGAAATTCCCTTCCTTTTTCTTCCCATTAAAGCAAAAGTGTTTCCCCCTCCCTCTCACTATCTATCTCTTATCTTCCATCTCTCTCCCTTTGCAAAAATTCCCTTCCGTGTACAAGTATTCACCGGTGGGAATTGGAGAAATTCCTTGGAGGGTTTCAAAGGAGATCTTGGGTGGATTGCTGTCCTTGGTAAGTTGATTTTTCCCCTTTTATGTAACTCCAATTTTTGGCTATGATTTTTGAACCTTTTGCAAAATTCTTCTTGGTGTTTGAAAGAAAATTGAGTTTAGATTATCAAGCAACTTTCAGTGCGTATTCGGAATAGGAAGGTATTGAATTCCGTGGTCTAGGTGGTAGCTTCAATGGTCGAAAACTAGAAGGCCAAAGGTATAAAAGTTTGGACTTTACTCATCGATGTTTCTCTATTATGGTGATTTTGATTGGATTATTGGATTGTTGAATTAGGTTGTTAAATCAGAAATTTTGGTATGCAAAAAACTGACGATTTTGCCAGATTCTTGGAGAAATCCAGTAAATTCCTTTTGGATGGCATAGGGGGAAGACGTCAATCCACAACTCGGAAAATGTTGAGCTGTGGAGTAAACAACCTTTGACCTCAACCTGATGAGTGGCAAGTCGAGACTCAAGTCGAGACCAGAGACAATGTTTAGCCCATGTTTTATTTGACCCTGACTTTTAAATAAATGTATTAAGATTTTCGGTGCTAAATATTAAAATTTAAAGTGAAAAGGGTTGGATGATTCAGTATTTTTTGGTCGAGTTGTTCCTCATTCTGTCTGGAGTCCCTTGCGGGCCGTGAAAAATGTTATATATCTCAAGAGTAAGATTTTTTTTAGTTTAAGATGGATAGTGATGTTTGAGTTCTGAGTAGTTAAATTATTTCAATAAAACTATAATGAAATTTGGAAACATAGGACTAGAAATAGAGGAGGTTGATCAAGTTGTCATTCTCAATCCTTTACCAACATCTCACGATAATTTTGTTGAGACTATTAATAGGTAGAGAAATTATAACTCCAGGAGAGGTTTTAGTTTCACATAAATTGAAAGAAATAAAGTCAAAATAAAAGAAAGTTAATGTTGAGATTAATTATATGAGGTAGAGCCAGAAAAAAAGTTTAAAGGTAACTAGAATAAGAAGTTAAGGTCTAAGTTTAAAAGTAAAAAAACGCAAATGCTTCTTTGGCAAAAAAGGAATAACATTTTACAAGAGACTTTCGTGGTTAAAAAAAAAGAGAATAAAACTGCAAGGGAGATATAAATGGGTATGGCTAACGAGCCAGCTCGTTGTCAAGGTTGCTTGGGTTGATCTAGAAGTGGCTTGACTCATTATAGTGACAAGATAAACCGGTTAGTCTGCTTGTTTTACTTCTAATTTATGGTATACTAAAGAGAACTAATTAGTTTCTAAAGTAAATTTTTTATTCAAAAGGAAAATCTTTTTCTAAAACAAAAAACAGTACATATTAGAAAAACACGCAAGGCATGCTGTGTAGTTTATTGTGTTTGATAATTTTAACAATAATTTATTAATGTGGTCCATGTTAATTAAAGTAACATTAACTTAATATTAAGGTGCTTAATGTGATGGTTGTTAAGCATAAAAGACATTAAGTTAATTGGGTTTTAATTCCTTCTCCTTAACCTTATTGAAGTGTATAAAGAATAGTTGAACAAATATGAATGAAGAGACATGAATGAAAAGGTATATATAGAGAGATATCTTTTGGAAAGTTGTCTTCTTCATCACTTAGAGAAAATGAAAGCACACTTCTCTCTAAGTTTGTGGATCAATCACTCTCTAAAAAATACAGTAAAACTATATTTGGTTTCTTGATCATCAAAGAGACAATTAAAAGAAAATGATTAAGGCAATAAAACGATCGATATCAACATCAAAGTCTACATCAAAAGCTTTTATCATGGACCAAGGTTGGTATTATTGAATTATTTATCCACGTTTATAGAAAATTAATGGTTGAATTAACAATGTTAAATATGGGACGTAAGGATTGTTTGTATGAAATTTATACATCCACCTGTTTCAACAGTAGATCCAAATGTTATACATGAAATTATCAATAGAGAATCTTAATGTTGTTTACTTTTAAGTTATGGGATAAAAAATATTTTAGTATTGTTTTATTTATAAAACAATAAAATAAATGACAAAAAGAAAGAGAAATCAACAAAACAACCACTTAACTATGAGATCAATGACAAGTCAATCACTAAACAATTTTTGCTAAAAAATAAAACACTAAACTATGAAAAATGAATAGAGCAAACATTGCTATCATGTTTTTCATTAAAAAATATATTTTTTTCGTAGCAAAACGCTATCTTTCTATTGCGAAAAGTGAGTGCTTGGTATATGACTCAAGAAAGATTACTTTAATCTGTGGCGAAAAGATTACTTACCCCTACGAAAAGTGAGTATTGGAATATGACTCAAGAAAGATTACTTTCTTCTATGGAAAGACCACTTTCTGCAGAGGAAATATTACTTTGAAATGATCAATATTATATTGAGTAATTTATTCATTTAATTATTGTGATGTTATTGAAAAGAAGTTATTAATTATAAACTAGTAAGTCACCCAGAGGTGGACCAATGTTTATAATCAATAATATTAAAGGGACATGTTTACATATTTGATTAATATGTTTAAATATCCAAAGATATTAAACATGTTGCATTGAATATGTTTATGAGTGTATTAAAGTTTATATTATAACATCAATGATTGTTTATTTCTTTAAGGATTACCCAAAGGTGAACTTAAAGAAATAAAATTATGTTAATCAGAATCCTGTTTAGGTTGTTCAAAATATTAATGTATGAGCATGTATTATATTTTACAGCTTTTATTAATTTATTCGCCTCTGACAATGCTTTACTCAAGTTCAATGGTTTGAATTATGCTCATTGGTCCGAACAAATCCAGTTTCAATTGGGTGTATTGGATTTAGACCTGACATTAGTTTGTGATAGACCATCAGCTATTAATGAGACCAGTACAGAAGCTGACAAGTTATACAGTGAAACTTGGGAGCAGTCTAATAGGCTGTGTTTGAGTTTGATGAAGATGACGATGGTTGAAAACATTAAGCCATCGATGCCAAAGATGAATGATGCAAAGGATTTCATGTCGAAAATAAAAACATATTCTCAATTGGACATTACGGATAAGTCCATTATAAGGAGCTTGTGAGCGAGTTGACGACCAAGAAATTTGATTGGTCACAACTCATTCATGATCATGTAACAAGCATGACCAATTTGGTAGCAAAACTGAAAACGTTAGGTGTGGATGTAAGTGAATCATTCTTGGTTCAATTTATCATCAACTCACTTCCTTTTGAGCTTGACTATATCCAGGTGAATTACAACACCATTAAAGAGAAATGGAACTTTCAAGAAATTAAGGTCATGTTGATTCAAAAAGAAGGGAGGTTGAAGAAAATGAAAGACCATACTGTTTATCTGATGTTTCAGAAGGAAGCCAATAGTAACAAAGGAAAGCCAAGTAAGAAGAATAAAAAGGAGGGAAAAAGCCAATTAAATGTCAAGGAAGGCAAAATCCGAAAATAGCTGAAATGCTATTTCTGTAACAAATATGGACATATCAAGAAAGATTATCTGAAAAGAAAAGCTTGGTTAAAAAATAAAGTACACTATTTGTTTCAGTATATTTTGAATCAAATATTATAGAAGTACTTAATAATACTTGGTCATTAAATTTTGGAGCTACTACTCATGTGTTACATGTTACGTAGGAATTTCTTTCGATCCAGTCCATAAACAGGACCGAAAAGTTCTTGTATATGGGAAACAGAATGAAGGCACAGATAGAAGGAATTAGGACGTATAGATTGATCATGGATACTGGATATCATCTAGATCTAGAAGAGTGTCTTCATGTTCCTGAATGTGCCAGGAACTTGATTTCTATTGCAAAGTTGGATAATGTAGGATTTAATATTAAGATTGGTGATGGTGTATTTTCATTGTACAAACATAATTACTATTTTGGTTTTGGTATTTTGAAGGATGGTTTGTATTGCTTCAATCTTAATGTTAAATATATTAAATCTCTGTTTAATGTTGATCATGCTATTGGAATTAAACGTAGTGCAACAAATGAAAGTTCTGCTTTCTTATGGCATAACGGTCTAGGTCATATATCTAAAGAAATGATGTTGAAGTTAATGAAAAGTAATATTTTACCTCAATTAGATTTTAATGACTAGGACTTGTGTATAGATTGCATTAAAGGAAAGAAAACTAAATACACATTAAAGTATCCTACGACAAGAAGTCACTGACATATGTGGTCTATTCGACACTCATTCATGGAGTGGTGAAAAATATTTTATCACATTTATTGATGGCTTCTCACGATATGGTTATTTGTATCCACTGCATGAAAAATCTCAAGCGATGAATGTTATAGAAGTGTTCATCAATGAGGTGGAAAGACAGTTATATAGAAAAGTAAAGGTGGTGAGGTCTGTAGAGGTGGTGAATATTTTGGAAAATTTTATGAAAATGGACAAAACAAAGGTCCATTTGCAAGGTTTCTCGAAAGTCGATGCATTTGTGCATAGTATACAATGCCGGGAACACTACAACAAGAAGGTGTAGCTGAAAGGTAGAATCGTACTCTTATCGAAATGGTTAGGAGTATGATGAATCAAAATAATGTACCTTTATCGTTGTGGATGCACGGTTTAAAAACTGCTGCATATCTATTGAATATGGTTCATAGTAAGACAGTTCATAGGACACCTTATGAACTATAGACGGGAAGGAAACCTAGTTTGAGACATATCCATGTTTGAGGTTTTCTAGTAGAAGTAAGATTTATAATCCACATGAAAAAAAGCTTGATCCAAGAACCATCAATTGTTACTTCATCGGCTATCCAGAAAAGTCAAAAGGGTACATATTTTATTGTCCATATCATAGTGCAAGAATAGATGAGTCTGGAAATGTTTGATTCATTGAGAATAACAAGTTCAGTGGGAGTGATGAATCATGAAAGGTGAATATTCAAGAGAATCGGGTGGAGGAAACAACACTACGAATTTCTGATCAAGTTGTTGTTCCTTATGTTGTATCACAGTCTAACAACATACTGGAATGACATATGAATATTCAAACCACTCAAGATGAACGTGTCAATGATGAGCACATTAATGATGCTCAAGTCATTAGTGAACAATCACTAGAAATAGAATTGCGAAGGTCTACAAGGCAGAAAAGACTAGCAATTTCTGATGATTGTGATTTATTCACTTGAAGAGGAATGTGACTTGAGTAATGACAAAGATTCAAACTCATTCAATCAAGCCATGGAATGTAATAATTCTGAAATGTGATTGAATGCTATGAAAGAAGAGCTGAAATCAATAAATGACAAAAAAGTCTGGGAACTTTTAGAGTTACCTGAAGGTTTGAAACGAGTCGGTTGTAAATGGATTTACAAAACCAAACGTGACTCAAAAGGTAACATCAAAAGGTATAAGACCAGACTTGTCCCCAAAGGTTATACTTAGAAAGACGACATTAACTATAAAGAGACCTTCTCTCCAGTTTCAAAGAAGGACTCTTTAAGGATAGTTATGGCTTTGGTAGCTTATTATGATTTAGAGCTTCACAAATGGACATAAAGAATGCTTTTCTTAATGGTGACTTAGAGGAAAAAGTGTATATGGATCAACAACAAGGGTTTTCATTTCCTCGAAATGAAAAGTTGGTGTGTAAATTGAAGAAATCAATTTATGGATTGAAACAAGCTTCCAAACAATGGTATATTAAGTTTAACAATACCATTACGTCGTACAGTTTTGTAGAGAACACCGTTAATCGATGTATCTATATGAAGATCAGTGGGAGTAAGTTTAGTATACTTGTATTGTACGTTGACGATATTCTTCTTGTTGCAAATGATAAGGGAATGTTTACATGACGTGAAAGATTTTCTCTCTAAAAATTTTGAAATGAAAGACATGAGTGAGACATCCTATATAATTGGAGTAGAAATATTTCGTGATAGACAAAAAGGATTATTGGGATTGTCTCAGAAAGGATATATTGATAAAATTCTAGAGAGATTCAGAATGGATAAGTGTTCCACTGGTGTAGCTTCAATTCAGAAAGGGGACAAGTTTGGTGAAATGCAATATCCTAAAAATAATTTGGAATGTAAGGAAATGGAATTTGTTCCATATGCATCAGCTGTAGGAAGCTTAATGTATGCACAAACATGTACTTAGCCAGACATCAGTTTTGCAGTAGGGATGTTGGGCCAATATCAAAGTAACCTAGGAATGGATCATTGGAAAGCTGCGAAGAAAGTATTGAGGTACTTGCAAGGAATAAAGGAATACATGTTCACTTACAGAAAATCAAGTCATATTGAGGTGATTGGATATTCAGATTCAGATTATGCCAGATGTGTATACTCGAGGAAATCTACATTCGGTTACGTGTTCCTATTAGCTAGAGGAGCTGTGTCATGGATAAGTGGAAAACAATCTTCGATTGCAACTTCCACTATGGAGGCAGAATTTGTGGCATGTTTTGAGGCTACAATTCAACCATTATGGTTGCGAAATTTAATTTGGGGTCTAGGTATGGTCAAAAGTATAGATAGATCACTGAAAATTTATTGTGATAATTCTTCAGCTGTATTCTTCTTGAAGAATGACAAGTACTCGAAAGTTGCAAAACATATGGATTTAAAGTATTTGGCAGTCAAAGAAGAAATACAAAAACAAAAAGTGTGCGTTGAGCATATAAGTACAATTTTAAAGATAACGGATCCATTAACGAAAGAATTGTCACCCAAAGCCTTTAAAGAACATATTGTAAGGATGAGTTTAGGTGACAAGTTCTTAATTATGTAATTGTAAATGTATAACTTGTATCTTATGATACATTTGAATTCATTAAGGAAATGTTTTTATATGTTTGTTTATTATTTATATAATAGTGTATACAATTATTGTTGGTTATGAATAATATGTGAAACTTTATGAAAATTTAAAGTTGAAATGTATATAATGTTCCTCAATTAAAAAATTAATGAATTGTGCTAATCTGTTATACATGGAAAGAATTATGTTGTCATTATAGATATGTGTCTGCCATGATTTGATTATACAATTCATTATGAAAAGAAAACTTGATAAATTTACATTATGGTCCACCATAGTAATTGATTGTGAATTTAAGTTGTGACAACTAAAAAGTGATAGCTGAAAATTGATTTTATAATAGAGTACATAACATAGCCCAAGTGGGAGATTGATAGATTATTTTAACAATAATCTATTAATATGGTCCATATTAATTAAAGTGACATTGACTTAATATTAAGGTGCTTAATGTGATGGTTGTTAAGCATGAAATACGTTAAATTAATTGAGTTTTAATTCCCTCTCCTTAACCTTATTAAAGTGTATAAAGTATAGTTGAAAAGATATGAATGAATAGACATCAATGAAAGAGTATGTATGGAGAGATGCCTTTTGGAAAGTTGTCTTTTTCATCACTTAGAGAAAATGACAGCACACTTCTCTCTAAGTTTGCGGATCAATCTCTCTCTAAAAATTACAGTAAAACTATACTCGGTTTCTTGATTATCAAAGAGACGATTAAAGGAAAATGATTTAGGCGATAAAACGATTGATATCAACATTCAAAGTCTACATCAAAAGCTTTTATCATGGACCAATGTTGGTATTATTGAATTATTTATTTACGTTTATAGAAAATTAATGGTTGAATCAACTATGTTAAATATGGGACGTAAGGATTGTTTGTATGAAATTTATACTAACTAGTTGGCTCTAATTTAATCCACATGTTTCAACAAAGTATTATGGTAGATCCAAATGTTATACATGAAATTATCAATAGAGAAACTTAATGTTGTGCACTTTTAAGTTATGGTATAACAAATATTTTAATATTGGTTTATTAATAAAACAGTAAAATAAATGACAAAAAAAAAAAGAGAAATTAACAAAACAACGATTTAACTATGAGATCAATGATAAGTCAATCATTAAATAATTTTTGCTAACAAATAAAATACTCAACTATAGGAAATGAATGGAGCAAACATCGCTATCATATTTTTTATTAAAAAATATTTTCCGTAGCAGAATGCTATCTTTCTATTGCGGAAAGTGAGTTCTTGGTATATGACTCAAGAAAGATTATTTTAATCTATGGCGGAAAGATTACTTGCCCCTATGAAAAGTGAGTAATTGAAATATGACCCAAGAAATATTACTTTTCTCTATGAAAAGACGACTTTTTGCAGAGGAAATATTACTTTTCGCAGTGGAAACTATTTTTTCTATAGTGAAAAATACTCTTTGCGCTCCATTTGCTGATTTCTTTGTCATTTTTCAATGTAGTAAACAATGAATTTGCCTGTGCATTTTTTCAGTGGATTGAAAGCATGTCTACTTTGGAGTGTATAGATTTTTCAATGAACAGCTAACTAGAAATCTTTCATTTTGATACAAAAATCAATTTCGAACAGTTTAACATTTCTAAAATTTGTTTCCCAGCAAATTTTCTTAGTGAATTGATTTTTCAAAAAACAGTTAACTGGAAATATTTTATTTTGATACAAAAATCGATTTCGAACAGGTTAACTGAAAAATTTTCATTTTGAAAAGTTTTCTCGTTTTTAACATTTCTTTCAACAGTTTAATGATGATGTTTGTATCGTTTATTTCCCATAGTTGAGTGTATTATTTGTTAGCAAAAATTGTTTAGTAGTTGACTTGTTATCGATTTCATAGTTTAGTGGTTCTTTTGTTAATTTCCCAAAAAGAAGAAAAAAATATTAAAGTAAAATTTCTCAACTGATTAATTTACAATAAACATTTGGTGTATTTCTAATTTTAACTTTTTAATTATATATAGTCATGTGTAACATATTTATTAATAAAATATTAGTAATATATAATAAATAACTAAAAGAGAAATTAACAAATCAACCACTATACTTTGTAATAAGTGAAAAATCAACCACTAAATAATTTTTGCTAACAATTTAAATGTCGAACTATGGAAAATAAACACCACAAACATCGTTGTCATGTTTACCCTTAAATATTTCAATTTCGTTCTCCGTGGAATGTCAGTACTATAAAGCTTCTAGTTTGTTGTTCTGCAATGGAACATGAACTTTTTCCCTCGGAACATGATTACTAATAAATATTTCCCCTTGTCAGGGCGAAAAGTATGACATTCTGCATTTTGTTGCCCTAGTATATATATAAATTGCCATTTTGTTCTCTGAAGATATCAACGATTTCCTCAGCAAACCCTGAACTCTTCGTACTCTCAAAGCAATTTCTTCACTATTTTGATTCTAGGAAGATAAATCGACTCTCAAGCATAAAGGTGCTTTGTTGTGGTCTCAGCTCAACCTCATCTAGAAACAGACTCGTCCATTGTTCGCAGACAGAGCGTAACTAAGTTCCTTTGCGCTTAGTTTCAATGCAATGCACCAACCGCAATTGAAGCATGATTCGAGGTTGAAGCAAACACACAAGTCAAGTTTGAAGCATAACCCCAACCCCGACCTCAACCTCAACCTCAACAATGACCATGAGCTCAATTGGTTTGTCTTGAACCTGTTACAAATAGTTTTCACTCATTCCTCTTCAAAACTGTGGTAATGAAGCCGATATAAAACATCATTCGATTATTGTATAGAAAAGTAGACTTTGATTCATTGGCTAATTTTGGAATTGAAGAATTGGCTGAGGGGGTTGGCTTAGCCTCGTTGTGCAGATTGAGTGGAAGTTTCTGTGAACGGATTGTGGAACTATTTTATACCAATTTGGAATTGTCCACCCAACCACATGTTTAGACGAGAGTTGAGGTTAACTCCCAACGATATTAACGTGCCTCTTGGATGTTTTATGTAGGAACCAAGTGAGGAATATTACCACGTGTCTCAAGAGCAAGATTTCATCAGACAAGGAGAAGGTCAGGCAATGCTTGGACAGTTGCACCGTGATCATGAGATTGCAGCGTTCAAGAAGCCAAAGTCGAATGACTTGAATACCAAAATTCGAGTGATCTATACCATCATGACGCACACTATTGTCTCGGGATGGTCAGTGAGTCCATATTAGCTACATAGATCTCTATATGCTAGAAAAGGTGTTCAACCGAAAAAAGTGAACATTGACTATGTGATTTTGAGTCACATGTACGACGTCCTCAACAACTCGACCAAGAGTCTGTCATTTAATTGACTCATTCAGAGGATTATTGAGCATAACGGGGTGTCAGTGTCAGATGAGGAGCAGAGAATCCAAGAGAAGGTTGACGACGTCTACAATAAATTGAAAGTGGATTGCTTGGAGATCACCAAAGTCGGAGGGAAATGAGTATGCAAGACTCCATCCAAGCTCGTCTTGAAGGCGCAAGCAAAAGTTTCCCAGCCTCCAGCCCCCTCAACCCTATAGTCTCTAGCCTCCTCAGTTGTACTCCCTCTATCCACCTCGGAGGAACAATCTCCATCATCGCCTCTCCAGCACATGGAGGATGATACTCCACAGCTGATGTCTTTGCCACCTACTCAATCATCTCACTTTACGTCGAGGTCTGAGGAGATTGTCAGCTGGATGCAAAGAATGGAGGAGCAAGCGGAGGAGCAGCATCGAATGGTGTTGGACCAAGTTTAAAGGATGCAGGACCAAGTTCAAAGGATAAAGGAGTACCATCAAATGGTGTTGCACCAATTGCAAAGAATGGAAGATCAAGACGAGGAGCACCATCATGAGTTGTTGGTCGAATCGCAAAGAATGGGGCTGTGAGCAGTCCCTCTAGCATTCTCTCCAGCAACCTCTCAAGTAGCCCCTCCAGCATCCTCTCTAGAAGCCACTCCAGCAACCTCTCTAGCAACCGAACGCACATAATACCTGTAAGTTTTTTAGTTTATACATATAATCCATTATTTAGTTTATTTGTATGTGATGTAATAACATGTCTCACATACGCCAACATTTTCCTCCTGTTATGCTTGCCAAGATGTAGCAGATAATGACTCTCATTCCTCTACGACAAACGTGTTGGGTGGAATATGGCCTCCACTTAAAACCGTGCATGTGGTACAACTTCAATTTAATTATGTACGTGTCTCACTTATTCATGCCCTATTAGTTTGACAGTTTTAAAATGTTCATTGTAGACAGGTGACTTGATCGATATTTTCACGAAATTGGTTTGTGCAAATATGAAGAAGAACCTGAAGACCTACGAATTTCTTATAGGAGTTATGGTAGGCTATTTAATTTTTTGGCATTAAGTGTTTTGAATTGAATGCTTACGATATTTTGCTTCGTATTTTCATTTTCAGTTAGATGATGAGTATCACATCACTAATATCATCCTCCCGAAAGAAAGAAGGGACAAGAAACATGGTTAGAATTATGTTTTGTTACATTAAGTAGTTTAGAAGTTTTATTTTAGTATTCATCATTGCGTTGCGTTCTTTGCATGCAGTGTAATGCGGTGAACGAAGAAGAATACTTTTGTAATAGATTGGGTATTCAGCTATGTGTAAATCTTGGATTAAATAAAAAGTAATATTGTAGTCATTATAAAACTATCACACTCTACTGTTGGTATTATTATTATGAAGGATAAAGTCTTAAATACCTTGAAGTGTATTGAATTTATAGGGATATAGTTGTTTATTGTTAGAAAAATAAGATTAAAATAATTGCGGTCAAATATTTTATGGATAAATTGGCGGTCGGGTGCCACAGTTGACGTTGATCGACTGACAAATTGGTAGCTAAATGCGCAACTAATCGCTGGAAGCTGGCAGCTGATCGTGGGCACTAAACCGATCGTCCGGTACACACAGTGTCGGTTTGGAAATGTGTAACCGATGTCTAACTGTGGAAAGGGTCACTGGAATTTATATAGTTGAGTCTCCTCGTCGCCTTTTGAGTGTTTTAGAGTGTATTTAGGTGGGCTTAGTGTAGAGAAATTAGAGGTTATTCTTCAGCGTTCTCTCTGTATCCTTTCGTGTGAGTTTTCTGGTTTTGGATTTCTTGATGAAAAGTTTCGACGATGAGGAAAGGTTGCTGCTCATGAAAGGAAATTGCAATGTGAGGTAAGGAATAATGCATATTCTTCGTTCGTAAGAACCTACATCATGGGAGTAGGGTTTGTTTGTTGTGTGATTCTTGATGTGCTCTCTGTAATTGTTTATGTGTCTTCATTAATGGTTTCCTTGTGAATGAATTTGTTCTTTGAGCATGAACGCATAATTGTTTTCCTTGATAAATCATTTGCTAGCAATACAACCCTGAAGAAATGAATCTGTGATAGCCTTTAAGAAATTTCATGTTTATGTGTGATTTCTTTGATTATTCCTTGCAAATATTGTTATGTGATAGTTTACTACTTAGGTTATTCTCTACATGTTTAGCTTTTATTCTCCGTATGATTTCTCTGGATAGTTCTCTGTGATTTTCTTGTCTCTGTTAATAGTTGCTTTGTTCCTCGCTCCTCTGTTGTTTCCTTTGTTATTAATCTAGACGTTAAATAGATTATTCTCTATGCTAATAGACTGTTATTTATTGTTCTTCTTGAGTTGATATTGTCTCCACATTGATAACCACCTAGATATGCCTCTGATGAATATATTCCTTAGGAATAGAACTACCGATTATATATTTTCCATGTTGTTTTTATTTGTTAATAATCTAGATTTTAAATGATTTAACCTGTTAATGTTAGTAATCAATGAAATGGGTTTTGCATGATTTTCCTTAGGAAATATACTACTGATGGTGTATATTTAGTTAGTGGTTAAATCCTTCGTATACTCTTGATAGGTTTTAGAGTATTAAAATATATTGATAGGAATTGTCTTCTATAAACATTAATTGGTGAATATATGGGTAGAATAAGTGTTGTAATTTTATTGTTAGGTTTACAGAATAGTTTGAATAAATATAACCTTATTAATGTGAATTAATGGGAGTTGTGAGAATTAGAGAATTATATGATGATTTCCATTTTTTTTTTATAATTGGTGTCCTTATAGAATTTATTCATGGTTGCATGATAGTTCATGTTACATTGGGTTCGAAGACTGAAGAGGTTTATCTCACGTAGAAAACAACCCGTTTGAGTGATTTCGGAGACTGAAGAGAGTGCTCTTACTCAACAGGTGGGTGAGTTTGGAGACTAAAGATGTTGCTTTCACCCAAATGTAAATAAATTTAAATGTAAATGGATTCGTTTTTAAGTGAGTTCGGAGACTGAAGAGGTTGCTCTCCCATAAAAACGAGTCCAAGTGGTGAGTTCGAAGATTGAAGAGATTGCTTTCACCCAGCTTACAGATCTATTAGACTTATGCATATAGAGTTGTCATAGGCACTTCATTTGCATTTCATTTATATTTCTTATTGGGCAATATGCTCATTATTCCTCCTGTGATGTAGGTATTGATTGTGATCTAAGTGACGTGAACGTGGAAGAAGTGTGATGCGATGCAAGCTTGTGTTACCATGCGTGGATCGACCTTGGGGGTTATGGCTCGAAAGAAAAAAAGTTGTTTAAATTGTTAAAAGACTGTACATTATGATTTCAAATATTTTTAAATTATGTTGTTTTTTGAAAACAGTTTAAATGTTTTAATTATTTCGCGTCAAGTTACTATGATATTTTCTCTTAAGTATTTTTAAATGAGTTTTAAAATGATCAAATTTTATATTAATGTGAAATAGATATATGGAAATGTATAAATAGAAATAAGATGTTACAACGTCAACGTTCTAATTAAAAGATTGCTTATTACATTATGATGGATTCATGTAAGTAAACTTCTCGCTTTTACTTGTTGTACTTCATGTTTGAACAGTTCTAATGCGTAGTTTACTTTTCAGTAACACCCACAACAACTGTGTTTTTTGTCGTCTATTGACATGTATACTCACTACCATTACTAGGCGTCGTTGCTAGTGCCAATAGACAAAGCAAGGTATATCTTTTCACTTGTATAGATTCATATTGGTTTCCACTTATGTGTTGATTTTTCTATTTCCATTTTAGCCGGCACGACATTTTTTGCTGCACCAGTGGGGTTTAGGGCTACTTTGAAATTGTAAGGAGAGAGGCTTCCACCCTCACAAAGATCTATTGGATAAGGCTCGCTTGTACGCCAAAGGTTCCAACGTATATGTGGACCTGAATTTGTCATTTGCAGTCACCGATTTATGAAAGAAACCTTGCAAGAAGGTAGCGCTGAAGTAGTTAATTTGATATGTAGGGATAATGATTGTGATATTCTTGTCATGAATACTTATTATTTGTTTATTTGCATAGTTAATTATTTGATTTGAAATATTTGTTTAGAAACTATTTGTTTGGATAATATCTGTTTGGATACCTGTTGAGAACTTCATTGTTTGATTTCTTTTTGATAATGCCACAGGGGAAGAGACTAAAACAAGGAAAATTTTTGAAAAATTTTCATTTTTTCGAAAGAGAAAGAAAGAAAGTTTGACACAAACCAAATAATCTATTTCATTCATCATCAACAAACGATTAACATGTTCATTACAACAATTTAAGGAACATGTCTATTATAACCATTTAATCTATATGTGCATCAAAATGATCTATATAAAACAGAGGAACTCTAACGTTCTGCCCAGGAATGATGTGGTTCTGCCCAGAACATTTACACTGGTTTCTGTAGTTCACAAATCCACTTCTGAGTTACCAAAAATCTATATGATGCTAGCAAATTCTAATGTCTCAATTTCGATTGTCCAATCCAAAACTTGTGTTTTAACATGTGGATGCCCACACTTTGTCCAAAATTAAAATTTGATACTAAACACTTCCTATCATTTAATCCATCTATATTTTCCTCAATTCATACTTAATATCTAATAATCCATGCTCTTACTATCCATCACACCACTTATACTTCATATGAGGAAATTTGAGGTATTATAGACACAAACCAAATAATCTATTTCATTCATCATCCACGAACAATTAACATGTTCATTACAATAATTTAAGTAACATGTTTATTACAACCATTTAATTTACATATGCATGACAATGATTTAATCAACCACTGCTATAGAAATCGAATAAATTTCATCGTTTCCGTCAATGCTGTTAGCAATGAGCAATTGGCTCGGACACAGTCCCTTCAAGTGGCAACCATCCAAGCAAATAATAGGTCTACCACAATTAAACATCCCCATCTTACATGGAGCCAAACACATGTACATCCTTTAAATGTTGGACTGTGTGAAAGATCAAATCTCTCTAGTTGAACGCATAGCGAGATTTTAGGATTAGACCTCCGAATCTTCTTGTCATACGACCATATGAACTTGTATTGCTTATTGTCATTCCCTTCATTCAGTTTTCGGGCTGCATTTCTTGCCCTTTTAGTTAGGCTGGGTATAATGTCATATTAAAATCGTTCCTGATTGTCTCAATTATGAAAGGAAGGTCATAGTTGGCTTGACTTTTGAATATGTCCAAGTAATGTGTTGCCATCTATTTGGCAGAGATATAACAGTTTTTCATCTTTCTTGAGCAAGGGTGAACGTTGTTATAGCTATTTATTTGAAACATAAGTTCACCTTGCATTTTTTAGGTGTGTATCCACTAAATGCATCCTTCCTGGCAGGTGGCCCTCAACAGATGAGAGTCACTATGCATGAATTTTATCATGTACTCATTCTTCAATGCATGATCCACAATGTCTTCTCTAATTTGGTTAAAAGAAATATACTTCTTGCCCAGACACATACCAGTGAAAGAACATTCCGCTTGTGGTGGTTGTTGAGGCCTATTATCCCCTATGTCTCTGTCACTCTATTCGAACAACGAACGGAGCTTCTCCTCATCTAGAGTTACCGAGATGGAATGTACCACTATAACAGCTTCGTCACCGAATGCACAAACATCATGTGTCATGACTGTTAACATCGGCTCAGCTCCACTTCCAATGGCTAGTTAACGGATTCCTGATCACTCCCAGATGACATTGGTGAACAACAATTACTAACACTTCAGCTTTGCCTGGATGTGGTACACTTCTGCTCACAAAAAACTCTAGGGTTTAATAATCGTTGAGAAAATTGCTGAGAAAATCGCTCTGAGAATAGTGTGAATTTACATAAGGTAGCGAAACTCTAACTTTTCGCCTAGGAACGATGTTTTTCCCCTGTGCAGAATGATGTCATTCGGCGGGAGAAAGTATAATGTTCTGCGGTGGAACGTATATTTTCCTCCGTGGAATAACATCGTTCTGTGTGGGGAAACGACAAACAAGGGGAAATCTTTATTAATAATGACGTTCCGCGGAGGAAAGTATAACGTTCTGCAGAGGAACACAAAACTAAAAGCTTTATATTTAGTACTAAAGTTTCGCGAAAGAACTTATATCGTTCCGTCATGAAACAAAATTGAAATACTTAACGGCAAATACGACAATGATGTTTGCAGCGTCTATTTTTTATAGTTCAGTGGTTAAGTTGTTAGTAAAAATTATTTAGTGGTTGACTTGTTATTAATTACAAAATACAGTGGTCGATTTGTTAATTTCCTTAATTAAAATAATAAATTGTTTGTATTTAAACAAATGACACGCGTTACGGTAAGTTCAAGATAATAACATTATGGACACGTACTATTACTCATCCATTTCAAATCAAGTAATTAAATTGTAAATCTTAAACTCATATATACATATATTTAATAATAAAAGAGGCAGAGAAAATATGAAAGTGTCTTTGGCTTCAACAGTTTGAAACATTTTATGATTTTTTCAACTTGATTATAATGAATTAAGCCTCAGCTAAGAACTAAACCACGCTAGGGTTAATTCAATTGCTAATTATTTTCTTCCTAAATTTACCATTCATCATGGGCTTCGTCTCCATGTAAATGCTATCGAGGGGACGATATCTCTTCTTCTTGGGTCTGCAAATTTCTGAACTTTCTTCAAATTTCTTCAGAAAATCAGTCTGCTTTTGATCAACCTCTTCGCCGTCTTTGTTCCCGCTCTTCTGATCTTTACTGACGCAAGTGTTGCTGTTTTCTTCGTTGCTGAGTTGCATAAGCTGTTGAGCTGCTTCCATGGCCGGATCTCTACAGACCTCCTCCTGGGTTTTAACAAGAGATAAGGATTCTTCCATTGGAGCCAAATGCTAAGACAAAAAAACTAGTAAGAAAGAAAGATTCGGATAAAAAAGAAAATTCTCTTTCTCTCTCTCCCTTCTTCTTCTTCACTAAAAATCTTTCTCCATCCCTCTCTCTCCCACCTTCTTCTTCTCTTTGTTATGTCACCCTTCTGGTTTTTGGACTGTTTTTGTCTTCAATGATTTGGAGTCGAGCGCGTTTTGAGGGTATCTTGCATGAGGCTGTAATTAGAGAGAGAGAGAGAAACAGCGATGAAACTGGCTGGAAAATCTACACATCCATCTCCTTCATAATTTCCATCTTAATATTAGAATATTTTAATCGACAGTGAGTTCCAATTAAATTGATCAAAGAGTTAAAATCGTAATGAATTGGTCTTCGGCGTTGACCACAAAAGGACCTAGATAGGGGTGGGCAGAACCGGCCCGGTACCGAAGAACCGGCCCGGTACCGAAGAACCGGACCGGAACCGGCCTTTCGGTACCGGGACCGGTACATAAATATGTAGCACTGGACCGGACCCAGTCCGGTGCTATAGGGACCGGTTCTACCCGGTACCGGTTCACGGTACCCGGTACCATTGAACCGGTACCGGGTAGAACCGGGATTTCAGAGTTAGGTCTGAAATCCCGTCCCGTCCCCTCCCCTCCCCTGGCCTCTCCTCTCCACTCTCGTCTCCTGACCTCAACTAGTCCATCGACCTCCTCCTCCCTAGTCCCTCCCCTGCCCAGTGCCCAACCCGAGAGTCGACCTCAACCGAGCAGCTGCCAGCGACCGCCGAGGCGCCGAAGAGCGAGATCCGAGCTCCGTCAATCGTCAGCCAGCAAGATCCAAGTCTGAGCTCCGTCCATCGACTGTCGCCAGCGTCCAGCGAGCTCCGAGCTCCATCCATCGACCGTCGCTCCATCCATCGACCGTCGCCAGTCCGTCCATCGACCTCGCTCCGACTCCGAGCTCCAGCTCCATCCATCGCTCCACTCGGCAGTCGGCACTCTCCAGCGAGCTCCGGCCTCCGAGCTCCATCCATCGACGGTGCCACTCTGCCAGGTCCGATCTCCGTCCGTCGTCCGAGCTCCGACTCTGTCCAGTGTCCATCGCCACTGCCGCTGCCAGCTCCGACCTGTCCATCGCGTCCGAGCTCCGACTCTGTCCATCGCCACTGCCGCTGCCAGCTCCGACCTGTCCATCGCGTCCGAGCTCCGACTCTGTCCATCGCCACTGCCGCTGCCAGCTCCGACCTGTCCATCGCGTCTGAGCTCCGACTCTGTCCATCGCCACTGCCGCTGCCAGCTCCGACCTGTCCATCGCCACTGCCACTGCCACTGCCGTCTGCCAGCTTGGTTACTGGTTAGCACTCTAATCTACTCTGTAGTCTGTTATGTGTATTGTTTTGATGTTGAATGATCTGTTTTGGGCCTTTGGCAATAGTTGAAACAATTGATGAATGATGAATGAATTCTGTTCTGCTTAGTGTTTTGTTGAATTATCTGTTCTGGCAATGGTTGAAAGTTGAAACAACTCATAAATGAATTCTGTTCTGTTTAGTGTTTTGCATATTGGTAGTTCGTACATGTCAGTTCAGTGTTTATTGTTTTTCATATTGGTAGTTGGTGACTGTTATATTCATTATTCTCAGTGTATTGCTTGTGTTTATTTATTTATTTCAGAGGTTATTTTCTGACTGTTATGTGATTCTGATATGTATTTTGAAATTGTGTAAAATGTAGATAATGGATAGCTTTAATGATGAAACAATAGAGAGTGTTAATGTTAATCCAGTTACTGGTCAAACGACGAGGAAAAAATCAGATGTTTGGAATCATTTTACTATGGTTGAAAGCACTGATCCAAACAATCCTAGAGCAAGATGTAATTATTGTGCTCAGACTTATACTTGTCATCATACAAAGAATGGAACTTCAAGTTTGAAAAAACATATTAATTCTTGTAAAAAGTTATTGGCAAGTGTAGATACGAAGCAAAAGACTTTAAGCTTCAATACTGTCGATAATATGGGATCAACTTCCACATCTACATCATTTAGTAGTGCAACTTGCCGAGAACTTCTAGCAAAAATGATTATTGTTGAAGAAATGCCTTTTAAGTTTGTTGAATCAGAGGGATTTCGAGTTTATTCTAAATATTTACAACCAAGATTTGTTGTACCCTCTAGATCTACGATTGCACGAGATATTATTGGCATTTATGAGAAAGAGAAGTCAAAGTTGAGAGATTATTTTAAGAACGCATCTCAACGCGTTTGTTTGACTACAGATACATGGACTTCTATTCAAAATTTGAATTATATGGTTTTAACTGCGCACTTTGTTGATTGTGATTTTGTTTTGCAAAAGAAGATCATCAATTTTTGTTTGATTGCAAATCATAAGGGTGAAACCATTGGAAAAGAAATAGAGAGATGTTTATTTGAATGGGGGATCGAAAATGTTTTCACAATTACAGTTGATAATGCATCTTCTAATGACGTAGCCCTTTCTTATTTGGTGAAGAGAATTCGAGCTTGGAATGGTCTAGTTTTGAATGGTGAATGTCTGCATGTGCGCTGTTTTGCCCATATTTTGAATTTGATAGTATGTGATGGTTTAAAAGACCATTACGAATCTATTATGAGAGTACGTCGAGCAGTGAAGTATGTTCGATCTTCTCCTGCTAGACTACAAAAATTTCAAAAATGTGTTGAACAAGCTAAAATTGTGTGCAAAAGTAGTGTCTCTCTCGATGTGGCTACAAGATGGAATTCCACGTATTTGATGTTAGCCAGCGCAGAAAAATTTGAAAAAGCTTTTGAGAGATTGATAGAAACAGATGACTATTATCTCGCTGATTTGGGTGGAGAAAGTCCTCCCACAACAGAAGATTGGGCTAATGTTCGAGAACTTGTAAATTTTTTACAGGTTTTTTATGATATGACCTTAAATGTTTCAGCCTCATTGCATGTTACTTCAAATACATATGTTTGTGAAGTATGCAATTTGAAAATGGTTATTCAAGAGTATGTTGAATGTGATAATCCATTATTGAGGCGAATGGCTATTGGAATGGAAAGCAAATTTGATAAATATTGGGGAAGCTGCGATAAAATGAATATGTTGATGTATGTTGCAGTTGTTTTAGATCCTCGACATAAAACAGAGTATTTGAAACATTGTCTTTCCCTTGTAATGGATTCTGATAAGACAGATTATTTGTTAAGCCAAGTACAACTTGTGATTAAAAATTTATATCTCGAGTATAAAGGTGATGCGGGATTGGAAAATACAGAAGACAACTATAATAGTTCAAGTGTACCAACCACAACTGCAAGCTTACCACAAAAGAGCAATTTGAGCCACAATAAGATACATGGGCTGTTTCATAGTCGCCCAAAACAACCAAATGTTTCAACTACACGATCAGAAATTGAAAAATATTTGTATGAAGAATTGGAAAACAATGCAGACAAACTAGACATTCTCATGTGGTGGAAAGTAAATTCATTCAAATACCCAATTCTAAGCAATGTGGCAAGAGATATATTGGCCATTCCTATTTCTACTGTTGCATCGGAGTCAGCTTTTAGTAGTGGAGGAAGAGTACTTGATCAATTTCGCAGTTCTTTGTCCCTAAAGACGGTCGAAGCGCTTATCTGCACTCAAAGCTGGATTCGATCCTCGAAATATGAATCAATCAACATCAATGATGATACGAATGAGCCAGGTATCTTTCATATTTATAGTGTTTTCTTTTTTCTTTGTTTTATTTATTACTATTTTTTCTAAATTTGTTTTCAATTTATATTTTTCAGATATTATACAAATTAATGACGTTGATGATGAAGTGAATTAGTAAGGAATTAATAGTGATCTCAGTGGTATGCTTTATTCACTCCTTAGCATTATCGTTTATAGTTTATCAGATATCTTTGATGTGTAAAAGTCATGGTTCTCTTCTATTTTGGGAATTAGGATAAGAGAGACAAAGCAGCAGCCAGCCCTGCCCAGCCGGTCCCGCCTCCCTTCACGCGCCCCCGGCTTGAACCGTCGTCATATGTGGATTGATTAAACTAGTTTTTATTTAGTTTGTTTCATTAAATTTCTAATAATTTTAATTGCTTGTTCATCTATTTTTATTTAGTTTGTTTCATTAAATTTGCAGTAATTTTTATTTTAAAAAAACTATTACATTATATTATTTTTAATATTTAAAAAATTACGAAAATAAACCGGTATCGGACCGAAACCGGTATCGGAAATCCCGGTCCAGAACCGAACCGGAACCGGTTCAGAACCGGTTCCGGTACCGGTCTTCACAAACTTGGCACCGGTACCGACCTGTCCGGGACCGGACCGGTCAGAACCGGACCGGACCGGTCCCATGCACACCCCTAGACCTAGATGAGTTGTGATCAGCAATGGTTGTTTTGACTGGTCAAACCAATGCATGATTGATTTTGACTTGGAACAGTCAACTTTCCATGCCCTTAACATATTTTATGCTTTAACTTTTTAGCTATTTAAATATGTTGATCCAGAATACACTGTTATTTATCAGTTTTTAAGTTAAAAAAGTCCTGGTTACTTTTTGAAAGTATTTAAATTTCTTAAGGGAATATGAGAAATCAATTTTCGTATTTTATAATTAATAATAAGTTAATTACTAATTTTTTTTATTAATAAATTTACTACTGAATTATAGAAAAAAATTATTACTAACATTACTGTCATATTTACTATTAAATGTTTTAATTTTGAGTTGCGGCAGCTTGTCTACTAATCCGCCGCGACTGAATATTTAAAAAATAACTTTTATAATATTGATGGCCTACCGCAGATCATATACGACTTACCGTGGGAAGACAATAAACTGCAACAGTTTAATACTAATCTGCCGTGGGATGACAATAAATTGTGGCAGTTTAATACTAATCCGCCGTAGGTTGACTATAAACTGCGACAGATTAATATTGATCTGCTGCGATTCATCGTGCTTTGTTCTTTGTTCCTCTGCCTTTCTATATAAGACTCAATCGTGCGCTCCGACGAGTTCACCGCGAACCACAATATCTTTGGTGAACATTCGTACTCTCAGACCTTCATTCCACATTGTGTAACCGATACCAATGGATTCCAGCGTAAAGAAAATGACGCTCAAGCGAAAGGATGATCCGTCGCAAACTCACCATCAACTACAGGCAGAAACGACGAACTCTACCTATGAATGCCGTCTACTTGCAACTGACCTCGTCGGTCAGTTTCACTGGACTGTACGAGCCACAATGCAAGATGGAGCACCTGTGGCGGAAGTAGCAACCACTGCGGTTCAAGATGGAGCACACCCACTGCGAAAGGAGCACTCGTGGCCACGGTGCAACCTGGAGCATCTGCGGCGGATGAAAGTGGGCGATCCGCGGCGGGCCGTGTTGGCGGAATTGAAGCTAAAGCTGAGGTTGAAGCACAACCTTAACCTCAACCGTAGCCTCAACAACTATGGGCAGGACTTGCACTGGTCCGTTTCCAACCCTTTGCAGCGGGTTTCCACTCCCCACTCTTCAGGACAGCCTACGCAAAAGAATGGTATGAAGTTGATGTTAAATACCGTTCAATTATTGTTTCTAGAACAGTAGACTTCGAGTCCTTGGCTGAGTTTGAAATTGAACAATTGTTTGAGGGAGCTTGCTCAGCCAATTTGTGCCGATTGGGTGGAAGTTACTATGAGAGGATTGTGAAGTTGTTTTATTCAAATTTGGAACTATCCACATGCCATTAGTGGTCCAGACTTATATGTTTGGACGGGAGTTGAGGCTGACTCCCAACGATCTTAACGTGATGCTTGAATGTGCGATGGAAGGACCAAGCGATCAATATTACCACGTGTCACAAGAGCCACCTTTCATTAGGCGAGGAGAAGGGTTGACAATGCTTAGATTGTTGTACAGGTCTCGAGATTGGTGTGTACAAGAAGCCAAAGTCCAAGGAGTTGAATGTCATAGCCTGAGTGATCCATATCATCATGACGCACACCATTTTGCCTCGGGATGGACATCGAGACCATGTTAACTGCATGAATCTCTATTTGCTTGAGAAGGTTTCACCAGGAAAAAAATGGACATCAGATATATCATTGTAACGCCCCGCATTTTAAAAACCTTTTATTTCTTTATATTTTCAGTCATAAAAATTTTTCGTTTTCTTTATCCTTAAAATGTGTTCAATAAAAACATATCAGAATAAATTAGTGGAATAATTTCAAAACATTATTTAATAAAAGTCCATTTATTTTACAAAAACGTTTAGAAAGTTCACAGTCTATTATATTACAAAACATTACAAAAATAAAATCATTATTTAAAATAACCTGATTATTTCTATGAGCCATAACTTCAGGTCAAATCCAGTTGATAACCCAAGACCTCAACTGGCAATGCCTCCTCCTCCACATTGACATCAATATTATCATCTGCATCATGGGTAAGAAAATAGGCCTAATGCTCAGCAAGAAATATAATGTATGCTTATGCTCATGCTTATGCAGTCGTTATCCAGAAAAGAACCTATCTTTTCTTCCTTTCATCATTTCGTTTTCCTTTCCTTTCCTTTACATTTCCTTTCTTTATCAGAGATAGGGTACATCTGTTGGTATGCCTTAACCAACTCCATACTCTACATGAGCTAGAGGTTTCCATAAGGGGTGTCACCAATACCGTCACCTAATATCTGTTCGGCGTTTGAGGACTAAGAGTAGGAATACATGTGTTGGTCTTGTGGCTTAACCAACTCCATAATCTACATGAGTTGGAAGTTTCCATCAGGGGTGTCACCACTAAATATTGTCACCCTCTCTCTTGAAACCTCACACGTCCATTTTACGTTTATTCATTCCTTTTTATTATCATGTCATGCATATGTCACATTTTCATAAGCCTTATCATGATGCATGAATGTCAGTTCATATAGAATTTATAGTAGTCCGAAATATCTTAACAGAATTAAAGCAATCAACTATAATTCATGCTATAGCTCAAACAATTCATATATTTTCATGGATAACAGTTTAGAGTTTATTTAGCAGAGAACAATTCACATATTGATTTACAAGGAATATTTATATGTTATTTAACAGTGAAGTTTATATGACAATCAAAAGAGGTAAACAATTCATATTTAATCATGATAAAACAATAATAGAATCGCATATTGTTTTTCACATACAAGGTAGAATTATCCTATCTAATCCACACAACAACCTATTAATATTTCTAATAGCTCTATCAACCAACAAGAATTCATTACACAATATTCTCCTTTTGTTATTGATCCAAAATAGCAAAGTACACATTCCTTTCTTTGTTATTTTTCTAAACTTTGGCAGGTCATCATTCCATCAACATAACATCTTTCATATTCCTCATTGACCAGAGTCTTAGACAATATTCAATCTAAGACAACAATTCAGAATTGCATATTTATATTTCTAAATAGTGTTTTCTTATCTAGCAATCCACCGTTAATCAACAAATCCAAATATCACAAGGCTTTCCAAACTATAGCAGGAGCTTAATCAAAATCACAAGTTTTTCCAAGTTATAGCATTAGTTTAAAAACCATTGAACCACACATACTAGCAGACAGAAGCCAACAAACTTCAGCAATTCACAATAGAGGACAATTTACAGATTCATTATTCATCAATTAATTTCTTTTAATCAACCAGAGAGCAATCCTCGGATTATGTCAAATTCACAGCAGATAACAAATGGAAATTGAACAACAGATAATCAACCAAAGCAGAATTTAACAAACAATCCCATGATGCAGGGCCTCCATTGGCCAACTTGCATCCTATTTCATACCTGAAATTCCTCTGTCGAAGTTTTCCTCCCGCAGCAACTACCCTCTTTTTTTTTTTCAATCAACGCTTACTCTCTCTCTACCTTCAGCCCTCTCCTGTCATCAATTTATAGACAGAAGTTATCCCTTCTTTCTTCTTTCTGCGGACAATCAAGAAACCCTTCAAAGCTTCTTCCCTAATATTCTACATCCTCTCTCTGACTTATGCAGCAAGGTGGTAGAGAAGGTCGTAAAGGTGGAGAGGAATTCGCGGGCACGTCTCTTCCGACTCCATTATTTCCCTGACAGCCCTCCACATTTTTCTTCTCTGCATTAATTTATAGTCTTCACTCCACCCTTTTCTAGCTTTCTGCTTAATTTCCATGAGTCGGATGCCAGCTAGAACATGAAGGATTAAGGCCAGAACACCACTCGGTCCAGTGACTCCCCGACCGTTCACATGCGATCCGTCCAGCTACTCCCCGGTCGTTCACACGCAAAATCCCTTGCTTCATTTTCTTCTGCTATTTTGCACCTAACATTTCGCAGCACAAGGCAGAATTAAATTGACAGAGTCCAATTCAAACCACATGAAACAGAGGACTTACCTCGGTCCGACGATTTTGATGCACACGGAAGAACTCTCAGCTCATGGTTCGTCCAAATCCCATGGAATCGCTATCCAACCGTAGCTCCGCTCGGTTCGCCTCCATGGTTCATCGAGCCGACGACCAGCAGACCGTCGGACTCATCACGCACGCCGGCGAAGTCCCGCGACGTCGCCGACTCACCCTCACGTACGCTAAACCTAAGCCGGCATCGCTCGTCGCCTCCTCCGTTGCCCGTCTCCCTCGTGGCTCTCTCGATCTCCCATCTCCTCACTCGGTTCTCTATCTCCCTTTTATCTCTTTTCTTCAGCAAATGAAATGCCCTAGTTTCCCCCCTTTTCTTTTCTAAAAACCAACCTCTTTCAATTGACACCTAAACCAAACCGCCAAATCGGAGTGAACCGAACCGGATCACATCCCCCCCACTATCTCTTTTTTTTTCTTCTTTAATAAATCTCCTTTAATTAACTAAACTCCCCATTTAATAATATATCTTTAATTTAATTAAATTATTCATTTAATTAAATTATTTTCAACTCAATTCCAATTCTCGATTTATTCCGAATTTTGCTTGATGACAATTTTCGGTCTAATTTAATTTCGTCGATTCCATTTTCTTAATTAATTTCCATCAAATAAATCATCAATAATTATCCAAATAATCCACAATTATTTTTACTAAATTCCATTATGAGAAATCGGGTAATACAACATAAGAGAAATCATTCCAAAATTTCCAAAGTCCAATAATAATAATATTTTGATCCTGATAAAATTTTAGGGTAATATAGTCATTTTTTGTCACATGCACAAGGTGCTGAATAACCCGGCCAAGAGTTTGCCATTCAATTAGCTTATTCAGAGGATTTTTTAGCAGTCTCGGAGGATGAGCAGAGAATCGAAGAGAAGACCACAAATGTCCACAACAGATTGAAAGTGGACCAAATGGTGGTAAACAAAATTGGAGGGAAATAGGTACACATGACCCTAAAGAAGTGAGTGTTAGCCTAAGTGTGTTAGACATATTTATATTTTGATGATGAATGATATTAATTGAGTTTATAAGTTGTTTATTGGTTGAATTTATAATACTCGAATATTTCGCTTAAATTGAAAATACCTTTAATAAGGGTATTATTATTGTCTAATGGATATTACTAAGTCCTTGCAGCAAGTAGAATGTGTCGTTGGACTTAGAGAAATTGAAGAACTCATTATTAGATACATAGGACAATGCTGTTTGGTCTCTGTAATGTTCAACGATGTTTTTGGATGCTCTAGGACTACGGTGGACGGACGCGGACGTTATCTTTTTGAATCTATAATATTCAGAGCCATTTTTTGATGCTAGCGGACGGAACTGAGGATGAGGCATATCGTCTGAAATCATGAAGAAGGCAGACATTCGAGATTTGGGAATACTCTGAGGACGGGACGAATGCATAACAATTCATTGTTTGAGTTTCAGATGTGCTCGGATGCATGCGGACGAAAGCGGACGTCCCACGTTTGAATTTGTATAAAATGGGACAGCACTGTCAGACGCTTTAGGACGCACACGGACTCAGGTGGACGAACGTGGACATTCTACGTTTGAATCTGTACAAATTCTGGAGAACGTTGCCTGGAGTTTTTGGATGCGTGCCGACGGACTCGGACGAAGGGTCCGCGTCCGAAATCTCCAGATTTGCGCAACAACTATATTTCAACGGTCGGATGAGGATGTCCAAAAAGTTTTAGGACGTCCGAAATCTCCTAATCTATAAATAGTTGGACTTCAACGAAGGACACACAACAAGCTATTTTAAGCGAAGCTCTGCCAAATTTTTGACTCAACATTTGTGCAGGAAATTGAGTAGCAAATACATCCTCCAAAGAAATCGAGTGTGATTAATTGTTGTTGTGAGGATTGTTGCATTTGTGAGCTTGAGAATTTTCCGAGAGAAAATTGTATTCGAGAGAAAAGGGTAATGCCCTAAGAATTAGTTATTTGTAATTGTACAATTGACACCCGTTCAAGATCAATCAATTGTAACCCAGAGCGGTTGAGAAATATACCTTGAAGGGAGAACCTTGAAGCGCGGACGTAGGCAAGCTTGGCTGAACCGCGTTAACAACTCGGTGTCAAATTTTCTAACCTTTTCTCTTAGCTTATTATTATTATTGGGGTTATTTAATCTCTTTGTTGTGATAAATTTGCTATTGGTTAGAAAATTTATAATCGCACAAAAAAGTTAATAAACCTAATTCACCCCCCTCTTAGGTTAATTTCGATCCTACAATTGGTATCAGAGTACGTTAGAATTATTTCATTGTGATTATTTGTGCATTAGTTGAATATAAAATCTAGAACAATATGACATATAACTTATATAGTGTAAACATGGAAGGACAAGCTTCAAACAGAGCACCCTTCTTTAATGGTGATAATTATTCTCATTAGAAGTCTAGAATGACTATTTATATTCAATCAATTGATTACGAAATGTGAAAAATAGTGATAAATGGACCTTATGTCCCTACTAAAGATGTAAATGGGTTGAAAGTACCTAAGTTAGAAGATGAATTTGATGAGGCGGATGGTCGAAAATTGAGTTTAAATGCTAGAGCTATTAATCAATTATATTGTGCTCTAAGTGGTAATAAATTTAATAGAATTCAAAGTTGTGCAAATACACATGAAAATTGGAAACGACTTGAGGTCACATACGAAGGCACCAATCAAGTTAGGAAAAATAAGTTAAATATGGCAGTACATGGTTATGAAATATTTAAGATGGATAAAGATTAAACTATTACTCAAATGTTTACACGGTTCACTAACATTACTAATAGTTTCAAAGTGTTTGGAAAGGATTGTATAGATGAAGAATCATGCGGTAAGGTGCTCCGAAGTCTTTCGAGAGGTTGGACACCAAAAGTGACAGCAATCCTCGAGGCTCGGGATCTCTTGACGTTGACGTTGGAAGAGCTCATAGAATCTCTCATGACTCACGAAATGAGGATGAAAGCAAATGAGAAAGAAAAGGAAATGGAAAAGGAGAATTCGAAAAAGAAGACAATAGCTCTTAAAGTCTCCTTTAGCAAAGAAGAAGAAGAATCGGAGGACAATGATATTGATGAGGATGATGACGAAGAGTTAACTCTCATCATACGGAAAATCAAGATTCTTCAACGGAGAAAGCAACAAGGGAAGAGTAAATACACAGGAGAGAATCCTCACTACAATAAGGGGATAAAATGCTTTGGCTATGGAAAATCGGGGCGTGTGAGAGCTAATTGCTTCCTTGAGAAAAAGAATCATCCAAAAGAGTCCAAGAAGAAAGCTTTCAAAGCAAGGTGGGATGATAGTAAAGAGGAACCCTCATCTGAGACGGAAGAAGTAGCAAACATGTGTTTTATGGCCAACGACAAAGAGGTATGTAACTCTTCTCATAGTGATAGTGATAATGATAGCACTAATAATGATGATAATGAAGATGGTGATGAATTTGATGAGTTACTTGAGGAATTCAATTTATTAACTCTTAAGTATAAAAGGTTGAAGAAAGAAAATGAACTTTTAGTGAAAAAGCATGCATGTAGTGCGAAAAGAGTTGAAGATGAAAATGCTTGCTTGAAACTGAAAATTAATGAATTGAATTAGCAAGTTAAGATAAATGAAAATGAAAATGAAAATGGCATGTTAAAGGAGAAAATGTCGATTTAAATAAGATGGTGCTTAGTTTTACAAATGGAAGCAAGAATTTGAATATGCTACTAGGTAAACAAAAGATGACTTTTGATAAAGCCGGTTTGGGATACCAATCATTTCAAAATAAAAAGAGCTATAGAAATTTCTTTGTTAAACCTACTACTTGTGATACTTGCAATGCTATAGGTCATAAGTCTTTCGCTTGTCCATCTAGAAGTATTAAAAATAGAAGTGTTGATAAACTTGTGTGGGTTCCGAAAGGAACCGAATTTAACCCCAAAGGACCCAAAAAGATTTGGGTACCTAAGAAATCAACTTGATCTATTTTTTGTAGGTTGAAGCTCCTCCCGCTAAGGATTAATGGTACTTGGACAACGGTTGTTTAAGACATATGACGGGAAACTTCTCAAGATTTACCTCCATCAATGACAAGAAAGGAAATGTGACATTTGGAGGTAACCAAAATGGAAAAATTATAGGTATTGCCAATATAGGTAATGCTTTTAACCCTATTATTGAAGATGTTTTACTTGTTGATGGGTTAAAGCATAATATGTTAAGTATTAGTCAATTATGCGATAAAGGATACAAAGTTATTTTTTAACCTAAATCATGCATGATCATTGATGACTCGAATGGTAAAGTTTTATTTTCGGGTTATAGATATGAAAAATCTATGCTATTGATTTATCTAGTATTTTTAGTGATGTTGAAAAATGTTTTAAAGTAAGTGACTTTTTTAGTTCATGGACTTGGCAAAGGAGATTAGAGCACGTAGTTATGGATACCTTAGTTAGGATTTCAAAAAACAATCTAGCTAGGGTGTAACGACTCGAATTTTCGTAATTCGTTAAAATGCATAAAAATTTGAAATTTCTTTCTTTTTAAAACAAAACGTATCAGAATGTGTCTAACTGGATTGCTACTGACTCTTTCTTTAAAATCATTATGAAAAACCAATTGACAAAATGTGCGGAAGTGTTGTAAAACAAACCCTTGGGCGTGTCCCGTCCATCCTGAAACATTCTTGTTCTTAGCATTTTCCTCACTCGTGCATGTGGGTACCGCCCCGAGGGGGTACCCCTATTGGGTTTCTATTAACATGATCTCAACCTAACATGACGCACAATGCATATAACATAACTTTAATAGGAATTGAAGTGCGCATATAGAAGATAGTAACTGAATTAAAAGCACAAATAAAAGAAATGGAATACCCAATAACGTACAACATATGAATGAAGCAATTATAGAACCAATTGAAAAACGGGGAACATGCTCAAATATATAAATCACGATAATAAAGGAGATACAACGGATCACAAGCGACATGCATGTTAAAGTAAGGCATAAATTAACTAACATGCTCAATTAAACACTAGCCATTAAACATGCTAAAATAATCAATTAAACATGCTCTCTAGATGATTAAATATTCCTAAATAGATTGGCATGCTCAAGAAGTAATTAACAACTATTAATTAGTTAGGCGATTCAATTAACATGCTCAATTTCTAATTAAGTTAATTACTCTAATCAGATTATCAATCTCAAGTTAACTAATTTAGTTAGGCCAATTCACATGCTCATACAATACTAATTAACATTTAAACATTTTAGTTAATCTACATACTTAGCCAATTAACTAGCTTGGTTGACATGCTCAATTGATTACAATTTATACGCTAATCATTAAATAAACATGCTAGAATTAGAGCGCTAATCATTAATAAACATGCTAGAATTAGACAGCTAATCATTAAATAAACATGCTAGAATTAGAGCGCTAATCATTAAATAAACATGCTAGAATTAGAGGAGTCAAACAACTAACTGATTTACATGCTCGGAAGATTATAAACATAGAATTAAGCGATTTACATATCGGGATTACACAATCAATTAGTTCACATGTTCACATTAATCAACTAATTAGTTACCATAGATTAACGTTTAAGTAAATTGATTAACAAGTGAGCATACCAGTTCAGGGAGATAAATCAGATAATGAATGGCAAAGCAATAACAAGGAATAACAACATGATAGTGGAAACCAAACAACAATGAATCATTCAGTATCGAAAATAGAGGTCCTAGCTTATTTCCAGACTGCACATATTCACTCGTCACTCGCATCCTTGACATTCATCACCTTTTTCTCATTCATCACTTCTTTCAACAAAGCATTTATATCGCTCAATAGTCAATAAAACAAAACAAAACAACGAAAAGAAAACATCACAGAGCTAGTAATGACCTACAACAAGAATTGACAAGGAAAACATATTGGAGAATAACCACTATTAGTAGCAAGAAGAACTACACAAAATCAGCAAGAAACTAACAAATAAAATCATCCAAGGAACTATCTAACAGTAAGTATTTCATGAACGGACACAAAACGCACGCACTCTACTTGTGGTTTAGGGCCTCTAATTGTCCAAGACACACCCAAGTTCCTTACCTCGAAACTTTAATGCATTTAGCACTTAAAAGTTATCCTCCTTCTTTTGTCAACACCTTCATAATCAAAATGTCTATCATTAATGATCACAACTTCATAAATTTCATCGTTTTCCTATCATAATTGCATAATATATTCATCCATCAACGTTGGGCATATAATTTAGAGCAACAACCATCCAACCATTTGGTTTGAAGCATCAAATTAACATTTCCCACTTCCTACGATTCTTTCACACTTTTACTCAATTCTAGCTTAACCAACATATCCTTCATTACAACTAACAGAGTACTCATATTCATCCATTAACAGAGTGTAACCTGCAATAATGACTAATTTCTAACATGTTCATGCTTTTGGAATACCAACCAATAACGCATATCACGTTTAATAGAAATCCATTAAGAATATTAGACTTATCAACAATGTGGAGACATTGTCCAAACATGATTATTAATCCATTTGGCATTATAAACATGATCAACAGATTATCAACTTGGTTTCACCCAGTAAAACGAATCCCTCAATATCCTCCACAAAAACCCGAAAGCAGATAAATCAATAGAGTAACTCATCACTTATATTCCTCATAAATCAACAGAGCATAACATCCATAAAAATCCAGAACAAACGTGAAGGAAGTTCCTACATGAAGAACACCCGACGGCAAGCTTTTTGCTCTCAGCTCGTTCATTACCAAACCATGGATATAGGACTATACTAACAGCAAGGAAACAAAGTCTATCATCACTAAAATAAAATACATATAGCATTCGTCATAATCCTCATCAAAGAGCTTAACTTAAATCCTTAAAACCCAAAGAGGAAATCTTACCTAACGGATCAAAGAGGACCCGAGAGCAGCCTTCATCTCTCCCTCCGTTGCTTGACCCCCTCTCTGCCTCCCACATAGATCACAGCTCATTCCTCAGCTTTGTAGTCTACAGCTCTTGCCTCTCAACTCCTCCTTCTCATAGCTTATACATCCAACCAACAAACACTCCTCCGACATATTCCCTGAACTCTTCCAGCTTTTCAGAGGCTGTCCCCCACGTGTCCCTTGATCCCATTCAGCTTTTCTAGAAGCTGTCGCACGTAGCTTCCTCCTCCAATTTCTCAACTGAGTGTGATACCAGATGGAAGGGATGTGGAAAATTCTTCTTGGCCAAACACACGAACTGGTTCACGTTGCTGAACCAACCAGTCCGTTGACAGACCAACAACGTGGTCTGTCAATGCCATTCCAGCCAACAAGTTCGCCATCCCATGTCGATTGCAAGTTGTCTCTGCCGGTTGCCCCTGCCCATGCAAGGTTAACAAAACACAAAAGGGGAAGAAAACCCAACGAAACAGACCTCCAATAGTTGCCGAAATCGTCCACCGCAGGAGCTCTGATTTGTCCGGTTCGTGAAGCCTTGGCTGCGACTCGCCACTCAGCTCCTCATCGCTCGCACCGCGCCTCCAGGCCGTCGCACCCTCGCCGCGAGCTAGTTCGCGATCGGTCGCTCCTTCGCTCGTCACGTCTCCCTTGCCCCCCGCTGCTCTCTTCTCTCATGCTCTCTTTCGTTCTTCTCCACGACAGAACAAATGGCCGAAGGCCTTTTGTTCTTTACCAACCATTGGACCGGTTCACCCTTGAACTGGTTCAGTTAACCAATACATCCCCCCTTTAAATCTTTTGTCCATATTTAAAATTCTATTTTAATTCATTACTTCCATTTATTTAGTCTAAATGGGTATATAAATATTTGTGGGTTAAATATTTGTATTGAATATTACCCGACCCAAATTCTAACTCCCGACTTATTCCAAATATTACTTAAAAGGTTATTAGAGATTCAGTTTAAATTTCCCAATTCTATTTCCTTAATTGATTTTCATCCATCAAACCTCCAATAATTTCTCTTCAATTATTATCGAACGGTTACGTCCTTGGTAATACCTTGATAATATCCGATAAATCCAAATACCCCAAATTAATTTCCAATTATTCTTAATAAATTCTGATATAAAAAAGTCAGGGTGTTACATAGGGGGCTTCCGAAAATTGGGTTTGAAAAAGATAGAGTTTGTGAAGCTTGGCATTAAGGAAAGCAAACAAAAAGCTCTTTCGCTTCCAAACAATATATCTCTACGTCTAAGTCTCTTCAATTACTTCACATGGATCTTTTCGGCTCTTCTAAGGTTTCAAGTTTAGGAGGAAAACATTATGCATTTATAATTGTGGACGATTTCTCACGTTACTCATGGGTTTTCTTCTTAAGAACTAAGGATGAAACCTTAAAGGTATTTTCTAGCTTTAGGAAGAAAGTCCAAAATGAGAAGGAGCTTACCATTGTCACGATTATGAGTGATCATGGTGGCGAATTCAAAAATGATCGATTTGATATACTTTGTCAAAAACATGGCATTGAACACAACTTCTCTTCTCCTAGAACCCCTCAACAAAATGGAGTTGTTGAGAGGAAAAACCGATCCCACCAAGTGCTTGCTTGAACCATGCTCAATGAGAACGATCTTCCCAAATATTTTTGGGCAGAAGTCGTTGCCAAGGCATGCTATGTTCTCAATCGTGTCTCTACCTGTCCTACTCTAGAAAAGACTCCTTATGAACTTTGGAATTGTAGGACTCCAAATGTTAGCTACTTCAAAGCTTTTGGTTGCAAATGCTTTATTCTCAATACTAAGGACAATCTAGGAGAATTTGATTCCAAGACGGATGTGGGAATTTTTCTTTGATACTCTTTATCTAGCAAAGCCTATAGGGTCTTCAACAAAAGGACATTAGTGGTGGAAGAATCCATGCATGTCACTTTTGAAGAATTCACTCCTACTCATAGAGTTGAGAGACCAATTCTAGATTTAGAAAATTTTTTTCTAGGTGATAAAGGGAAAGAGACTCTAGAAAGTCCTCCTTAAGAATCTCAAGATCAACTCTTAGAAGGAACTTCAAGGGTAGAAAACCATAGTGACTTACCAAAGGATTGGAGGTATGCCGAGAGTCATCCTATGGTTGATATTCTAGGTGATCCTAACCTAGGTGTCAAATCTAGAGCCTCCCTTAGAAAGGTGTGTGCCAATACGACATTCATCTCCCAAGTAGAGCCTAAGAATTTTGATGAGGCTGAATTAGATGAAAATTGGTTATTAGCCATGTAAGAGGAATTGAACCAATTTGAGAGGAACAATGTATGAGAACTTGTTCCTAGGCCTAAGAATTACTCAATTATTGGCACAAAATGGGTTTTTAAGAATAAGCTAGATGAGAGTGGGGTTGTTGTTTGGTTAAAGCAAGACTTGTTGCAAAAGGTTATAAACAAGAAGAATAAATTGATTTTTAGGAAACTTTTACATCGGTTGCTCGGTTAGAGTCGGTTAGAATGTTTTTGGCCGTTGCTTGTTATAAGAATTTCACTTTTTATCACATGGATGTAAAGAGTGCTTTTCTTAACGATTTTATTGATGAAGAAGTCTACGTTGAGCAACCCTTAGGATTTCAAGTTTATGATAAATTAGATCATGTTTAAAAACTTCACAAAGCTCTTTATGGACTTAAGCAAGCACCAAGAGCTTGGTATGAGAGATTGAGCAAATTTTTGAAAGAAAAAGATTTCATGATAGTAAAAATATACATCACCCTATTTGTCAAGCACAATGGTAATGATATTATGATTGTGCAAATATATGTTGATGACATCATTTTCGGTTCTACCAATGACACACTTTACAAAGAATTTGCGAATTTAATGCAAAGTGAATTTGAAATGAGTATGATGGGTGAATTGAAATATTTTCTCGGTTTACAAATAAGACAATATCATGATGGAATTTTCTTGAATCAAGAAAAGTATGCCAAGGAGTTAATCAAATGATTTGGTATGGACTCCACTAAACCCTCTAGAACTCTTATGAGCACATCCACAAAATTGGATAAGGATGAAAAAGGAAAAGATGTGGATATAAAGAAATATCGTGGGATGATTAGATCTCTTTTATATTTGACCGCAAGTAGACTCGATATTCTCTTTAGTGTGTGTTTATGTGTTATGTTTCAATCCTCACCCAAAGAGTCACACTTAAATGCCGTTAAAAGGATTCTAAATATTTAAGTGGGACCATTAGTCTTGGATTGTGGTATCCCAAGGGTACAAAGTTGGATTTAATTGGATACACCGATTTGCACTATGCGGGTAGTCTAGTCGATAGGAAAAGCACAAGTGGTACTTGTCAATTTCTTAGAGAATCATTAGTTTCTTGGTTTTCTTAGACACAAAATTATGTTGCACTTTCTACCGCCGAAAGTGAATATGTTGCAGGTTGGAGTTGTTGCGCTCAATTGCTTTGGATGAAACAAACCTTGGAAGATTATGGATAATTTTTCAAGAATATTCCAATCAAGTGTGACAACACAAGTACCATTAACATCTCAAAAAATCCTATTCTTCACTCACGGACAAAACACATTGAGATTCGACATCATTTTATCAGTGATCATGTAACTAAAGGTGACATTTTCTTAGAATTCGTTTCCACCGAAAATCAACTTGCTGATATTTGCACAAAACCTTTCGATGAGAAAACTTTTTGTAGAATTTGAATTCGATTAGGATTAATGTTCTTGGATCAATCCTCTTAAAAATGTCTTAGATCACTTTAATTCTAAATATTTTTTCCATCAAATTAGACTAAATAATTGTTGGAACCCACATTCTTCCAAAACTGTTCTGAAATTCATGTCTGTCGTGTTTTTATAGTTTTCAGATGACATCATGAGATTTCGGACATTTCCATGCCGTTCATAGTCGTCCAAAATCTGTTTTAAAAACAGAATTGGGACGATCGAGCCCTAAATTTTTCTGTCATCCAAAATCTGTCTCTCCCTTTTCTCCCAACTCTCCCGAGCATTCGACGCCTCTCCCTTTTCTCCCAACTCTTCCTTCAGTATTGTTGCTCATCTCCTTCAATTTTTAGAGCAATCCTTAGGTTGTCATAGTTTTTCATTCAATCTTTCTCACGTTTTCAAAATCCAATCTCTAAATGGCCAATAGATCATTTAAGAAGTGAAGTTTATTTTAAAATCCAGAACTTCCTATTATTCCGTCTACCAATAGGTCTAGATTATTCACAATTGATGTTTGTCAGAAACGCTACAAGGAGAAATTCAAGGAACGCCCCTGGATTCTCTCTTGAAAAATTAACTTCATTAGTTTGTGTTGACTTAAGTTGGAAGATATGTACCGCAAAGTAGGCTTATACGAATTGTTTTACCTTGATGGCCCCTACACCGAGAAAACTGTTAGATTGTTTTATACAAATGCATTATATTCGACACATCCTTTGATCTTTAAAAGCTTTCTCTATGGGAGGGAGATTGAACTCACTCCCCATTTCTTAAATGTTTTCCTAAACTGTGTAGAGGGAGATTCATGTGAGCCATACTTTAATGGCAATGTGGTACCTGACTTCCAAAACACGGATCATGGTAATCATTTCCTAAATCAAATCCTTAAAGATCCAATGAACAATTTCACATTGAGACCTAAAACAAGGATCTCAATGTCCGAGCTAAGGTTATCCATCACTCCCTCACATACAACGTGCTCCCTCATGGTGGTCATTGAGACCACATAAGCTATATGGATTTGTGTGTTCTCGAGCGCATCTTTAGTGGGACCCCATTTAGCTTAGGCTATCTTATTTTATACCAAGTGGTTGAGGCGGCGGATAGTCTCAATCAATCTTTGCCTTTCAACATCCTTCTTTCCATTATATTCCGTCCGTAAAATGGACATCCCAATCCCCTCCACCACACAACAATTAGATGTTCTCACATTGGATATCTACTCTCCCAAAACCTTGGCCTGTATGGGTATTATGATGGATGAACATGTGCATTGGGTGGCCCATATGGGTATTATGATGGATGAACATGTGAATTGGGTTGAGAAACCAGTCGGTGCTATATCTGCCTCCTCCTGTGATGGAGTCGATGCTATATCTGCCTTCCCAACCGGCTACGGAGCCTGGCCCCTCCTCTTCACATGAGCCCGGTCCATCCACTCATGAGTCGTATGCTACAACCTCCAATGTGGCCCGATTACAAGCCACACTCGATTAACAATCGTATTATTTGGTTCACATCATGTCCACAATGTGTTCATTTTCTACCTGCTTTGACGCCATGGAGAGGCGTATAGAAGACATTGCCTATGGTGTTTGGAACACCGGTGCCCCCTCTCCAACAACACATCCCGCCGTCATCCTCTCCACCTCCTCACGACATGGACGATGCGGAGCTCCCAGATGCTTAGATTGGACATATGTTATTAGACCCTAAGGCTAAAAGTTGTTGTGCAATTTTTTTTTGTTTTGTAATGTTTTTTGAACAATCTATTTTAGTTTGTAACTTAGAATTTGAAATGCTCAATCATGAGCTTTAGTTTTTAACTCCTTGCTTTACTCTAGATGGTATGGATGTTTCTTTAATTTCAACTTTGATTTATCCTTGTTTGAATGATTGACATATATTGGATGATTTCGACTATCTTGAACTGAGTTTATAGGATACACTTTGGCATTATGAGGAGTCCAAAAACAAACATAATGGTGCAATTTTTTCACTGATCTTCAACTCTATTTGTCAAGTGCTAAGGGGAGCCTTTATATTTTGTTGATTTTCTGCTCCGTGTATTATTTTCTTTTTGATTGTGACAAAAATGGGGAGAGAATGGTTAAGTTGAAAGAAAAAGGGGAGCAATTGTATGAAAAATGTTTGAAAATGTATTGCATACATTGAGGGGGAGAATTTTAAATCTTTTGCATTACAATTTTTAATACAAGTTTGAAATTGAAAATAACAACTTAACATATTTTGTCATCATCAAAAAGGGGGAGATTGTTAGCCTAAGTGTGTTAGTCATATTTATATTTTGATGATGAATGATATTAATTAAGTTTATAGGTTATTTAAATTTATAATACTCGAATATTTTGCTTAAATTGAAAATACCCTTAATAAGGTTGTTATTATTGTCTAATGGGTATTACTAAGTCCTTGCAGCAAGTAGAATGTGTCGTGGGACTTAGAGAAATTGAAGAACTCATTATGGGATACATAGGAAGATGCTGTTTGGTCTCTTTAATGTCTAGCGACATTTTTGGACGCTCTAGGACTCCGGTGGACGGACGCAGACGTTATCATTTTGAATCTGCAATATTTAGAGCCGTTTTCGGACGCTGGCGGACGGGACTGAGGATGAGGCATGTCGTTTGAAATCATGAAGAAGGCAGGCATTTGAGATTTGGGATGACTCTGAGGATGGGACGAATGCGTCCCAATTCATTGTATGAGTTTTTGGATGCGCTCGGATGCATGCGGACGTTCCACGTTTGAATCTATACAAAATGGGACAACATTGTCTAGCATTTTTGAATGCACGCAGACTCAGGCGGACGCACGTGGATGTTCAAAGTTTGAATTTGTACAAATTCTGAAGAACGTTGCCTGAAGTTTTCGGACATGCGCAGACGGACTAGGACGAAGGTTCTGCGTCTGAAATCTCCAGATTTTGTGCAACGGCTATATTTCAACGGTCGGATGAGGACGTCCAAAAAGTTTTAGGACATCCAAGATCTCCTGATCTATAAATAGTTGGACTTCGATGAAGGACACACAACAAGCCATAGGTGAGCTTAAGAATTAGTTATTTAACGGTACGATTGACACCCGTTCAAGATCAATCAATTGTAACCCAGAGTGGTTAAGAAATATACCTTCATGGGAGAACCTTAAAGCGCGGACATAGGTGAGCTTGGCCGAACCACGTTAACAATTCATTATTGAATTCTCTAATCTTATCTCTTAGCTTATTATTATTATTGTGGTTATTTAATCTCTTTGTTGTGATTAATTTGCTATTGGTTAGAAAATTTATAATCGTACAAAAAAGTTAATAAAGCTGATTCCCCCCCCTCCTGTCTTAGGTTCATTTCGATCCTACAGTGAGGTACAGTGTCCCAGCGACGTTTTTGGATGCTCTAGTACTCCGGTGGACGAACACAGACGTTATCATTTTGAATCTATAATATTTAGAGCCATTTTTGGACGCTGGCGGACGGGACTGAGGATGAGGCATGTTGTTTGAAATCATGAAGAAGGCAGGCATTTGAGATTTGGGATGACTCTGAGGACGGGACGAATGCGTCCCAATTCATTGTATGAGTTTTTGGATGCCCTCGGATGCACGCGGACGTTCCACGTTTGAATCTATACAAAATGGGACAACATTGTCTAACATTTTTGAACGCACGCGGACTCAGGTGGACGCACGTGGACGTTCTACGTTTGAATTTGTACAAATTCTGGAGAACGTTGCCTGGAGTTTTCGGACGTGCGCAGACGGACTCGGACGAAGGGTCTGCGTCCGAAATCTCCAGATTTTGTGCAACAGCTATATTTTAACGGTCGGATGAGGATGTCCAAAAAATTTTAGGGCATCCATGATCTCCTGATCTATAAATAGTTGGACTTCGACGAAGGACACACAACAAGCCATTTTAAGCGAAGCTCTGCCAAATTTATGACTCAACAATTGTGCACGAAATTGAGTAGCAAACACAATCTCCAAAGAAAACAAGTGTGTTTAAATGTTGTTGTTAGGATTGTTGCATTTGTGGGCTTGAGAATTTTCAGAGAGAAAGTTGTTTTTGAGCGAAAAGGGTAACGGCTTAAGAACTAGTTATTTACAACTGTACGATTGACACCCGTTCAAGATCAATCAATTGTAACCCGGAGTGGTTAAGAAATATACTTTCACGGGAGAACCTTGAAGCGCAGACATAGGCAAGCTTGGCCGAACCACATTAACAACTCGTTGTTGAATTCTCTAATCTTATCTCTTAGCTTATTATTATTATTTTGGTTATTTAATCTTTTTGTTGTGATTAATTTGCTATTGGTTAGAAAATTTATAATCGTACGAAAAAGTTAATAAAGCTAATTCCCCCCCCACACCCACACCCACACCCACCCGTCTTAGGTTCATTTCGATCCTACAGTGAGGTACAGTGTCCCAGCGACGTTTTTGGATGCTCTAGTACTCTGGTGGACGGACACAGACATTATCATTTTGAATCTGTAATATTTAGAGCCATTTTTGGACGCTGGCGGACGGGACTAAGGATGAGGCATGTTGTTTGAAATCATGAAGAAGGCAGGCGTTTGAGATTTGGGATGAATTTGAGGACAGGACGAATGCGTCCCAATTCATTGTATGAGTTTTCGGATGCGCTTGGATGCATGCGGACGTTCCACGTTTGAATCTATACAAAATGGGACAACATTGTCTAACGTTTTTGAACGCACGCAGACTCAGGAGGACGCACGTGGACGTTCTACATTTGAATTTGTACAAATTCTGGAGAACGTTGCCTGGAGTTTTCAGACGTTCGCAGACGGACTCGGATGAAGGGTCCGCGTCCGAAATCTCCAGATTTTGTGCAACGGCTATATTTCAACGGTCGGATGAGGACGTCCAAAAAGTTTTAGGACATCCAAGATCTCCTGATCTATAAATAGTTGGACTTCGACGAAGGACGCACAACAAGCCATTTTAAGCGAAGCTCTGCTAAATTTTTGACTCAACATTTGTGCATGAAATTGAGTAGCAAACACACCCTCCAAAGAAATAGAGTGTGTTTAAATGTTGTTGTGAGGATTGTTGCATTTGTGGTCTTGAGAATTTTCAGAGAGAAAATTGTATTCGAGCGAAAAGGGTAACGACTTAAGAATTAGTTATTTGTAACGGTACGATTGACACCCGTTCAAGATCAATCAATTGTAACCCGGAGTGGTTAAGAAATATACCTTCATGGGAGAACCTTGAAGCGCAGACATAGGCGAGCTTGGCCGAACCACGTTAACAACTCGTTATTTATGTTTATGTTTTTTTCTGTTTGGATAATATCTTTTTGGAAAAATATTTGTTGGGAAAAATATCTGTTTTTGATAATATCGTAGGAGGGATAGACTTAAAACAAGCGAAACTCTTGCAAAATTTTCTATTTTTGAAAAGTGGTCCACCATAGATATTTGATAAACTGCTGTAGTTACACACGAACCGCTGCGAATTTTCTGAGGGGCCACGATAGCTTGATAACGATCCACTGCGGTGAGGTATCAGTCCACTATGGCCTGTCAGACGACTAAATTACAGATTCAAATTTTTGCTTGGGGAAAAGTTAGCAATTTGACATTTCATACTAATCAATTTCCATTCATCATCAACAACAAATTTGTCAAACTAATATATCAATTCAATTACAATCATAGCATGCATTACAACCACAAACCAAATAAACTTCTTTGTTTATCTCTTAACCTTCCTTGATTAGAGAAGACAACGTTCACTCAAAGTAACTATTAACTATGCATCGAAACCAGACCTACATCATGTATAATAGTTTATTAGAGGTTCTACAATAGGCTATCTAGAATGAAGTATTGTAGATAACGTATTTTGGTTTCGCCGTATAGGTAATTGTCACTTTGGTTGAGCATTGTCTTCTCTAATCAAGGAATGTTAAGGTCCACATTTGTATATGTTTGTGTTTGTGGACCTTGCGCATCATACTTCTGCGGAGCACATTGCAAATAAAATTAGCATAGTTCAAATAACACTTGACAACGTAAACGATATAGTGGGTTCACCTGAGTTTCATGAACTTTTTCGGGAACTGTCTCGATGAATCTCTCGGAGATTGTCTCAGGGACTATGTTAGGAACTGTCTCGGGGTTCTCTCAGGGATTCTGCAACCCATAAATGTGCTCTCCAACCTTCCTATGCCACCTCTGCCTTTGCCTCTGTCGCCTCTGCCACCACTTGCACTATACTCTGGGCCTCCACTTTCGCACATGTGAGAATTGTGCCCCACACCCCCACACTAGCCACACATCATGTTCAGATGTCTTTTGGGTAGCACTGTTCAACTTGGGGCCTCATCCACGTCTTGTATTCCTCATTTTAGCTGCCTTCCAGGACACCTCTTAAATGGCGGTGGGATAATTGGATCAAGATGTGTCATAGGAGGCCACATGATTTGTCCACTGATGGAGCGGACAAAGTGGGAGTACATCGTCATGTATGTTTCTCGGTAATAGCACTCATGGACAAAGCCTTCGGGAGATCTCCTCATGAATTGAATAGACGGGATTGCATGGACACACTGGATGCCAGTAAACTCCCACCTGTAACAATTACAAACATGCCTATCAAAATCGACAGAGTACTGTTCGTTACCATTGTTGACCTCAAACTGGGCAGCTTCTGAAAACTGGGAGCTCCAATTTTGACTTGCAAGTTGTAGTCTGGGAAGCCGCTTGTTGATCTGCGGACATAAAAGGTCTATCGAGTGCACTATCTTTTCATTTTTTTTAACAATTCTTCTAATGATGCCCTTTCATATGATCTCGAACATAGTTAAAATGGGTTTGTCCCGGGCTGGTAGGATGCAGGCGTTGAAGGACTCCCTAAGGTTGTTGAGGCTTATGTTTCACATGGGGATGGAGCAGAAGGCATGTTTGGCCTAGCATCTCGCATCTATTCCTCGTAGATAGTTGTGGGCTGTCGGGTTAAGCAAAAATAACTTCGCCATCTCTCTCTCAAAGTGTCTCAAAGTTGTGGCTTTATGTGTAGCTCACATTGTATCATTGAACAACCTTCCTTTAAATTGTTTTTGAAAATTGCCATACAGGTGTCGGATGCAAAACAGATGATTCACTTGCCTTGCCACCTCTCTGGCAGCTGGCACTAGCCCCTACAAAGATTCATAGTATGAGTTAAACATTGGTACACAATGCATAACATAAACATAAACGGCAAAAGCAATAAACTACTTCTTTTGTCAGTAAGAAATAATTGTCCACCCATTCTCGGTTGAGGTTTTTAGATCGTCAAGCAACAATACTAGAAACTACCTCTAAGAAGCTCTATTTTCTGCTTCACCCACTGCTACAGCAATCAGATACATTTCATCATTTCTGTCGATGGTGATAGCAGTGAACAGGTGGCTCGAAGTTGCTTACTTCAAGTGGCAACCATCCAAACATATAACCGGTCTACCACAGTTCAGCAGACCCATCTTGCATATAGCCAAACACATGTACATCCTTTTAAATGCACTCATATTTAGGTCAACACGCACCTAGCTTCCTAGATTAGACCTTTGAATCTCTTTGGCATAGGACCATATGAGCTTGTATTGCTCATTGCCATCCCCTTCGTTATTTTTTTTTGGCAGCATTTCTTGCTCTTCTAGCAAGACTGGGTGTGATGTTGACGTTAAAGTCCTTCCTGACTGTCTCAATTATGGAAAGAAAATATCCTAGTCGGCCTGACTTTTAAATCTGTCTAAGTAATGTGCAGCCACTCATTTGGTAGAGGCATGACGACTTTCCATCTTTCTTGAGCAAGTGTGAACGTCGTTGTAGCACTTTATTTGAAATGTCATTTCACCTTGCATTTTTTTGGCGTGCATCTGCCACGTGCATCCTTCCTGGCAGACAGCCCTCAACCAAAGAGAGTCACTATGAGTGAATTTTATCTCGTACCCATTATTCAATGCATGATCGATAATTTCTTCTTTAATTTTATTCAGTGAACTATATTTCTTGCCAAGACCCACACCAATGAACATGCATTCTACTTGTGGTGGGCGTCTAGGCTTACTCTGGGCCATTTCCATGTCCTGGATTCATATAATGACCAGAGCTCCTCCTCGTGTAGCGTTGTTGAGACGGAATGAAACACTATAGTAGATTTGTCACCAATTGCACGTACCTCATTAGCCAAAAATGTGGAGGTCGGCCCCACTTCAACTTGATAGTTAATAATAGATTCTTCAACACTCCGATACGCCATTTGGTGTTCAACAAATGCTTCAACTTTGCCAAAATGCAGTTCACTTCAGCTCTCAGAAATCTCTAGGGTTCGCTAATTGCTGACAAAATTTTTGAGAAAATCGCGAAGTGTGTATTGTAAATTTGTACAAGACGAACAAGGCACGATCAACCCGCAGAGAATTAGTATTAAACCACTGCAGTTTATTGTCAACCCGCGACAGATCGAATATGATCCGGAGCGGGCCATCAATATTATAAGGTTATTTTTTAAAAAAGTATTGAGCTGTGGCGGATTAATAGATGAGCCACCACAGCTCAAAATTAAAGCATTTAACGGCAAACGTGATAGCAATGTTAGTGGCAAATTTTTTCAATAGTTAAGTGGTTAATTTGTTAGCGAAAAAATTTTAGTGGTTGACTTATCATTGACTATAAAGTACAATGGTTGGTTTGTCATTTTCCCATTTCTTAATATTATTTGATAATTGAAATTTTTCTTGGATGTAATTCAAAAATGATATGTGTGCTTTCCTATGGAATAATAATTATATATTGATAATTATAAAATTAAATCTTGTTAAAACGATCAAATATGGTATAAAGTTTCTGGGTTTTAAGTACTAGTAAAATATGAGAATGTAATGTATAGATACTAATCTAATAATTTTAAGTTTGATAATGGAACCAATTGAAGTTGACTAATAAGTTATAAATATAAGATTGTGATATTTATGTCAACTAGTTAATCATTTATTTTTAGGATTCATGACAAATTTTAGAAACTATGTTTTTTCAAAGTGATTTAATATATTCAAGCATGTTCAACTTTTAGTTTATCTTAATAACAATAATATAACAGTTACAATTTTGAGATTATTAACAATAAAATTTATGAATTTAAATCTTCCAAGTGATATTAGAGTGCCGTTATGTTAAAAGTTAGTGCTTTTTAATTTATATATATTTTTTAAAATTATTTTCATTCATGAATTCAAATTCTCCACTATGGTAGTTTAGATTTGGTATTTGGGATTAAACATTTTCACTTTCACATAGATTTTGATTTTTATAAGTACACATTTGATATAAAAGTTTTTTTTTTGTGTTTACCAATGAGATAATTGTCTAACACCCATACTTTCAACTAAAGTTTTTTTTAATTCTTTATTTAGTTATTTTACATACCACATTTCTCCTTCATTGTTTTCATAGAAAATTCTTTCAATATCTTATTCTCTTATTTTTTTAATTGTAATGTTCTATCAATAATATGTAACGGTAAATATTTGTAATGATATTCGAGTCTTATTTGTAATGACTCGAATTTTTCTTCGCTTTGAAAATCGCTTGAAATTTAAAAATTTTCTTTTCTTTTCATAAAAACAGTGAAAATCTTTATTAAAACCTTCTAAGTTAAAATCAAAATTCTTTTCTTAAAACTTAGCCGTTAAAAATCATTTTTCTTAAACTCGTTACTTAAATCGTTATAAATAGTGGAAGATTTTAATTATAAAATCATTTTACTTAAATTACAGAGGAAGCATAAATAGTTAATTTAAAAGACAATAAATAAATTGTTTATTTATATTTACAAGCTATTTTCTCTGTAATCCATTAGCCTAGTCAGGCACAAGATCCGCCCGTATAAATCTTTCATCAATTGCTCCTTAATATGTTCATCGTTTTCTCTTGTGCTTGTACCTACATCGCAAGACATAAACTAATGAGCCTAACACTCAGTAAGTGATAGAAATGAATAACTGGATGCACATGCTGTGCCACTTTAAAATATTTATGCAATTTCTCTTTTCGTTTTGCCTTTATCTTTTATTTTTTATATTTCTGTCTTTTACTCTATTGCACCTGACCCCGACGCCCCCGGCATAGCAGCAATGGATAATCCAAGAGCCCTCTAGCTGTGGACCGATCCTGACAATGCATCTGACCCGACACCTCTGGTAGCAATGGATAATCCAAAAGTCCTCTAACCATTGACCGGTCCCGCAACAGGTATGAGCAACAATAGCATAATCCGAAAGCTTGCTAGCGGCAATGGATAATCCGAAAGCGCAACTAGCGACTGTGCCCACCCATGGCTTAAACGGCCTCACATCAAACCGTTGTCTTTTCTCTACTTTACTTTATTTTTATCATTTAACATTCATTTATCATCTTTTTTGCTTTCCATGGTAAAATGGATATTCCTACAGCCCAAATGATGGTAGTTCGCTTCGGGTGATCAGCCCTCCACGAACACCATACACTTAGTATGTGTAAGAATCCATTAAACCATCTTTTAAAACCGTGCATGAAAATAATTTTCGTAATCTTTGAAAATCATGATGCATTATCTCATGAATACATACAATCTCTATCACATAATTAAGGGAACATAATAAAACACCTAACATACAATTCCCATAATATCCTTGATAAAATGATAGTCATGCTAATTAAAACTGTAGACATGCTAATAAAATAGTAGACATTCTTGTAAAGCGATAGACATGCTATAAAAACTGTAGACATGCTATTGAAGCGGTAGACATGTTTATTAAAATTGTATACATGCTAGTAAAACTGTAGACATTTTTGTAAAGTTGTAGACATGATCATAAAATGATAGACATGCTCAATATCTAATAAAACAGTAAACAATACAACGTGAATATCATATTCTTGCGATGTAGGGCCCCAAAGACTAAAGCACACACATATCACTTACCTCGTTTCCTTAAAGCGCTCAACGCTTAATCGTTATCTTTTCTTCCCTTTTTAATACCTTCATAATTCAATAACATTTACTTATTAATCTTATCATCTTCCATACCTTTAATCCTTATACATTTTTCAAAACCTAAATTCAACTAATCACTTAACAATTTATAAAATCTGTAGCCAAAATAACCACAGCACATAAGGATGCAGACAACACTTAATCAACACAGTATACCAATATCCAATAATAACCCAACAGCAGAGATCCAAACCCGAAACCAACGGAGAGCATTATAATCGGAACCAATCAGAGCATATAACCAAAATAGGCCACAAACAATTTGGCATAGAACAAATAATAACAGGATATGCTTCGTCCAAATATTTAATCATAGAGTGCATTTCTTTATCTTTTATCCAAACAGCAGATTAACAACCAAATCCAACATATTAACTTTCCAATGATAAAATGAAGGAAGCTTTATTAGCATATAGCAGTAACCAATCTAAGTCATAAACCTCATCCTAATAACTCACTAATCTCAACGGTTTCACCCAACAATGGCACTGTAATATATCCTCATACAATATCCAACAAGCATAGAGAATAGAAAACAGATTCATGAACCGAGGTTAGTAGTAACATCACAACAAGTAACCAACTTCCCATCCATAAATATATTATAGGCAGTAGATATTCAACAACCGACATATTTCTACCTCATACAAATCACAGGGAGGATATAAACAACTCCACAATCCAATCCGAGGCAGAACCAACAATATCACACAATATTAATCCCAAAGAGTATACACCCAATATACTCACACTTGACAATAATCAACAGAGACATTACCCAAATGGCAGCAGTTATTCCACAACAAAGCTACAGAGTATATACATCATAGCTCGTCCAAACAATAACCAACATGAAGCATTCCCCTATATTTCAATCATCCAACAAATCCATATCAACTAGCATCTCCAGAAAACCAAACATCTGAAAATAGCAAAGAAGGAGAATTCCTTACCAATAGAGCAATCGAGGGAAGCAATGCCCAATTTCAAAATGCCAGAGAAAATTCAGCTCCAATTAGCAGCTCTCAGCAACACCTTCACTCTTGCAGCACACTCAACTTCTATACAGGTAGAGAAGACCTCCAGTGATGCAAGGTTTGATGGACAATCACACATTTCAAAAGAGGAGGCCCAATACAAGTCATCCACGTGGAAAGTTGTTATCATCTCGAGAAAGGAGGAGAAAATTATCGGGGAAAGAAAAATAAAAGAATGATTGACTGAAGCAGATTTCTTATTTAAAATAGACTTTTCGGTCGAAGGAGTCGCCCGAACCATCAACCGCACAACGATCGATTTTCCCAATTCCACCTCTGTTTTGTGTTTCGGTAGAACCTAACGACCGCGTCACGACCGATGACTCGACTGCAAAATTGACGAATTTGATAGATTCAAAACCCGCTGCTTTTTCGGTCGCGCATCATGTCTGCATCCTCGATTGCATTGTTTCCGAAATCTCAAAATCTAATATGGAATGCATTTCGGTCGAACTCTTCGACCCTAACTTTGACCGCGATATGACTGAAAATGTAAAGAGCAATCCAGTAATGCATTTTGGTCGAGATATTCGGCTGCGCCCTTGATCGCGATGCAACCGAAAACTCAAACTGTATTCTGCCACATTATTCGGTTGAGTTGCTCGACTGTGGAGTCGACCGCAGCCTCGACCGAAACCTTCCTGGACACGTTTTCTTTTATTTTTCATCCTTAAGTCAACAACCCAATATATTACCCCACTTATTGACCTTAATTATTTTCCAATAAATTCCCTAAATCATAATCTACCGATTATTTCCTTGATAATTCTCGATAATTATCCAAGTAGGCCAAATACCCCCAATAAATTTTCAATTATCCTTATTAAATTTCGTTACAAAGAATTGGAGTATTATAATATTTTTTTATTAGATTATCTCAAATAATTTTGTTTTTCCTCAATATATGTCATTTTATATATTAATAAAATAATTTTATTAATTAAATGAGTGATTATTATATGTTGATATATAAAATAAATAATTATTATAATTTAATAACTATTTTTTTAAAAATATACAAGATATTAATATAAATTAGAAATATTAATGTATATTCGGCTCGTTATGACTCGTTAGACTCATTTAGACGGTTAGGCTTCGCTCGACTCAACTCATTTAACTTGTGGTTTCTAAGCTGACCCGAGTTAAAATTTTTTTTTGAAGGTTTGTTAGGCTTGACTCATTGACCTCGTTAGACTCGGTTTGTTTAACTTACTAGACTTAATGAATCAAACTTATTCAGGCTCAACTTAACTCGACTAGACTTTACAAACTTGTTTGTCACCTCTAATTACACAGAGATTTGTACATGGCTATTCCTTGCTCTGAAATTCTCATATGCTTTATTGTGTAATTTAATTATTAGAAAATTTCTTGTTTGACCGTGGACACTAGATGATGAGCAATCACTTTGTTTTCCAATTTGTGTGAACTTGTGAAATGTTCAAGTCATTTATTAGCCATGGAACTTTTACTCTCATTCATGTGGTCCAATCAAGTATAATTACAATCGGTTTCCTAATAGGATTTGTTAGGTCCCGCGTGGCGCAAACATTTTGGTTGAAGGTATTTTTTTTTAATTTTAAATTCAAATTTTGATATATTAAATTTATTTGAGTATTTGATATTCTAATTTAGTTTATTAAAATAAAATTCTTTTTAAACTATCAAAATTATCATAACAATTAAATATATTAGCAACCACAAGACATCACAAATAAGACAATTATCATAATAATTAAATATCTTAGCATAGGCGGAAAAACAAAATACACGCAAATATCACTTACCTTTAGGGTTTTAGTGCAACAACTCGAGAGCCCTTAACATCAATTTTTAGTATGTCAGTCAACTACTTACCTACACTGGTTGACCAAAATTACTACAGAGAGCTTTAGTTTCTTTTCTTATAGTACAAGTCGATCTCAACACATACCCGATCGATCGCACCACTTTCTAAAAGTGTAAAACAAGTCTTATATCTATCATTTTCCAATCACGTTCAATAAATTAATTGTTGGGAGTAATATGCCCAACAAACAAATGTAATAAAACAATTTTATAATATATTAATAAATTTATATTGATTGATATTATGTTAACATTTTATATTATGTTTTATAAAATTCATAGAAAATTTCTTGGTTATTTATGATAACTTTATATTAACATATATATTGTATATATGTGAGATAAATTATAAAGAGTAATAACCAGAATATGTCCATGACTTATATTTAAAGTAAGGAATCTTCAAATAGTTCATAGTCATAAACATAGTTTATCTCATTAAGAATGTATAGTCATATCCCAACTAAATATGTAGTGACATAAGATAAATATGTTTTATATAATATGATTATATAGGACTACACCAGATAAAATTATATTTTTCTAATAATTTTCGTTAAATATAGAACAATTAATTTTATCATAATGATGATCATATATACATGATTTTAATTCGTTGTATTTAACAAACTCCTATTTTATTTTAATTTATTCTTTGATTTACTCGGTAAAGTTTTGTACGAGTTACGATTCGTATACCTTGTATATTGGGAGTGAATTAAAATGAATAGCTGGGAATGTTAATATCGATACAATAAAATCCATTTCTATAGATTCTCTTATTTATTAGTTCAATGATCGAATAATTAGCGCGGAATTTATAATCATTATGAATTAATTATTCAATTAAGAACTAATGGTAGTCAAGGACAAAGACGCAATATGAAAGGTTAACGGATTATAAACCTAGCTCTATTGCGAATCTAAATGGAGGGTTAATACATATGTAATGACTATTCAATGGACATCACTTTGAGTAAGTATACTTTATAGTTTTTTAGAGTTCGACTCTAAGTATTTAGTGGAATTACTTTAGAGTTAATAATTATATTAATTAATATAAAGAGTTTATATTAATTAATAAAATATTATTGGAGCTTAAAACTATAGGTTCATCGGTCCCTTCGTCACCTTCTATCATTATTCGAATAATAGAAAAATGAACAAAAAAGATTAAATAATTAATTATGAATTAATTATTTAATACACTCAATAATAAGTTTATTATTTTTCATTAGATGAAATAATTGAATTAGTGATTATTCAATTAATTAAGACAAAATGACAAAAGTTGTCATAGTTAATATATTTGTTATATTTCATTAAATGAAATAATTGATATATTTATTATTCAATTAATTAACAAATATAAAGTAACTTATGAAAATAGTTTTTAAAATGGATTTTGTCAAATTTGAGTTAATGTCATAGTGCCAAGTGTTGAGCCATGGTGACAAGACCTTTTGTTTTCCAATCCATTTTTGTTATAAATGTATTATAACTTACATGAGAGATTAATAAATTAATGTCATAGTGTCAAGTGTTGAGCTATGGTGACAAGACCTTTTGATTTCCATAACATTTTTATAAATGTATGAAATCAATTGTAACTTTAATGAGGAATTTGTAGTATTTTTCTCTAAATGTCATAATAGCCATTATGGAGCAATACCACTATAAATAGAGGTCCAAACTCATTAGCAAAAGGAGTTGTTGAAATCTTTAAGATTAAGGAATCTATTTTTGAGAGAAAAATTTGGGTCTTTCATGTTGGCTTTAAAGAAGTGTTTTCTAAATCCAAATAGATCGTCTCATGTGTTGAGAAAACGATCTATCATAAATTGAGTGTGATCTTGTTTCGTTCATCATGTCCACACGTGCTTATTCGAGGTGAGGAGGATTGGCGGAGAGGATCGAAGGTTGATTTTGTACCCGTGTGAAGTAAGCTACAAAGCTAATATTCTTCATCTTATAGATTAGATCTAAATAAAGATTTTTGAATACATATTATTATTAATATGTTATAACAACGATCCGTTTTATGTTCATGTTAAAATTATTTTTCATGATACATAGGTTATGCACGTTACCGTTGTTATGAACATCGGTAATTCTGCCGTGCGAGGGAACCTAAAAACCAACAATTGGTACCAGAACTTTGTTGTAGTTATGATATATTTAATAATGTGATTTTATAAAAATCATGATATGTGATGATAAATAGGCTTATGCATTTTTTATTAATTTTTATATATTTTGGAATGTTGAATGTATGGATATATGCATGATTGAAATAAGGATCGTAATTTCATGTAGCCGATTTGGGTTAGGAATATTTTTTAAAATTTCTTATTTTTAATTTTGATGTAAACCCAATTTGTCTTGGGTAAATGCTCTTTATGTAATATTGATGGAGATCAAAGAAAGAAGGAGGACAAGATAAATTTTGGAGGGAGACTATGGTGTGCAATTGTTGTCACCGCAACGTATTGTAACGACCGAAATTTCTAATTGTTTTAAAAGTATGCTAAAATTTGCTAAAACGAGTTTCGATGTTAATTTTTTCTTTTAAAAATATTTTCTTGAAAATATCAGAGTGTCGAATCCAATCGTTACTAACCCTTTTAAAACGGTTGAATTAAATCGAAGGAAAACAATGAGAAATATATATTTAGCAGAAACGAAATTAGGAAAAGTCATCACTTCAAAACATAAATTTAGAAATGTAGCGGAAACATAATTTAATAGCATCACTTATAAATATTAACTTTTAAAATCCAAGGTAAAACCTATATAATATTTCGAATAAATTTTTAATACAAGTAAAAGGGAAATTAACGTTCATAAAGCAATTCGACGTTAGCCTTTACAAAATTACTCTTTCCATTCTAACTTGACGCCACACTACTACTCAGCTTGCATCCCCTCCGGATACTCCACAGGCTCCACAGGTATGGCCTCCTCCGCCGCTCCTGGTACAACCATCACAGTACCTACACCACAAGTAAGGACGTGAGCTTTTGCCCAGTAAGGATATGGGGGAAAACAAATACATATGTCTCTCTTTAGTTTCTTTTTGGAACAGGGGCCACCTAAACCAAGTCTTTTCTTACGTTCTTTCTTTCGTTTGTTCTTTACTCGTACTTCGAGCTGGAGATTGGGAGACCTATATGGGATGATATAGCTGATCGAACCTAATCCTTTGTTTGCAATCTAGAACTCCTGTTCCCTATAAGAGAGGGGCTTCGGCTAGATTGCAGACTAGACCCATCGACCCGTCTGCCCCCAACTCCCTTTTATTTCGTTTTCTTATCGTTTTTCTTTTCCTCACTCTTGTATGTGAGTACCACCCTGAGGGGGTACTCCCTACTTGGCTTCTATTAACGTGAATGCATGGGTACACCTCTAAAATAGCTAACACGTACATGGGTAGTAAAGACAATACATTGAAGGTCCTACAATTAACAATAGACAAACGGAATTCAAGGTACACAAGAAGATTCCAAATTTGCGTCCATATATATATATATATATATATATATATATATATATATAAGTATAAGGCAAACGAAGAAGCGCTCATAACGAACTTAGCAAGGAATTCTTGAAAGCATGTCAACAATAATTTCTCTAACATGTTAAGGAGACTAACAACTTACATACTTATAAACGAACGGAATCATATAACAGTGAATCACAACAGGACAAATTTTAACTTCTTAGAGCAGTGCATGATTATTGAAAATGAATCACGGAGTGAAATAACTAAACATGCTTCTTAAAGAGAAAATAAATAGCAACAATGATATTAAGGTAGAGTAGCGAACTTGTAATCTAAATAATTATGTACAACGGAGATTTTATGAATAACTAAACATGCTTTAAATTGAACATAACGGCAGACATACAAACAACTAAGCATGCTTGTAATTGGAATATAACATTGGAAAGTCAGGACATTTAATCATGCGTTTAAATTTGAATAACACAGCAGCAACTAGAATTCCTAACATGCGATTGTTCGACAATTAAAACGGTTATGGTATATGGTTGTATAAAATCCATGGGTCATGCTTATATATACGGGAAGTAATGACAGTACAGAATAATGAATAAATGTCGAATTAGGACCACAATTATGCTTGTAAAGCTAAAGAAAGCAGTAGCGAACACATGTTGAATTTAAGATGGCAAAAAACGTGCTTACTATCGACTAAAACAACAACGATAACGTTAGAACATAGCATTAGACAGAATAGCAGAAATACTTGAACAAAACAGTTAAAACGTTCAGCTTACATGGCAACTAATGCAGCAGGAAGTTAAAACTAATCATACTTCACCTAAACATGCTCTCTATTGACTATTTAAATAGAAGTACGCGTGTTTCCATTTATAACTTTCTAACGGTAAGGATGTGAGTGATGAAAGCATACTTTTAATCAATTATACGAACGTATGAGCATGTTTTAAATTAACTATACAGCAGAAGGATACGAACATACAAGTATGCTTTTAAATCAACTATGTCACAGGAAAATATGATCATTTATCATGCCTTTTAATCGACTACGCAACGGGACTAAACGTGCTTCTAATGACTAAAACAAAACAGCAGTAATTATGAACAGTTAAGCGAGTTTCGGAAACAATAGTGCTTAATAACGAGCAAAACAACGAATTAGGCCTACAATTTAAGCTTCATGACAGCAATAAAGGGCAGTAAATCATACTAAAACAAAACACTGACTCATGCTTCTCAATGACTAATATACAACAGCAAAGTTCCAAAGGCAGGACAATGAAACGTGCTTTATAAGCTATTAATATACACCAGCAATAAACACTAAGTATGCTAAATGCTAGTGACTATATTAAAATATGGCAGCGAAACAAGTTTCATCATGAGCATAGTCGACAGTAAATAATAACGAAACAAACAACATTAAACTTGCTCTCCAGCAACTAAAGCTACAACAATGAACATGGGCAGCAAAACATACTCCCTAGATGATGCTAATGATAAGAACGGTGGAAATAAAATAATGGAAACCATGCTTTCTGAATATCCATATCGTCAGTGAACAATAACGAAATGAAGTGTTGAGCACATGCTGAATAAACCGTAGACACAAAGCTATTGAGTGAGAGATCATTAACAAAACGAAATCATCATTTTTAACAACAATAAGGATTCATTAGTCGTTCATTCATATTTCTCATCCCTTAAACATTTCCTCTTTGTTTCATTCAATGGTTAGCTAATACTTCCATATAAGCATGTAACGCAAGTAGAATACAATAACTAGTAGAGCATCTAAAGAGGAACGTGAGAGTTGAGGCAACAAATACACAAACAACTTCTCAGTAGCTTAAGGCAACTAATGAATTATAGGAATTCTATAGCAAGAAAATCACCCATGCACACATTTTACTTGGGTGTAGGGCTTCCACCTAGCCAAGACAACCCATTCCTTACCTTGGAGATGATTTAGTTTCTAGTAGCAGCTTCCCCCTCCCTTCAATCCCCACACCACGCACAAACCCTCCAGCAAGAAGACGATGAACAACTTGGAGGAGAAAGTGAGAGCTGGAGAAATAGGTCTCACCCAGGGGGCAATTTGTACGAGTGGCAGAGGGGAATACAGGGAACAAATCTGCAGTCGGTCGGGATTGTGGGAGTGAGAAGCGTCGAGCTGCATTTTGATTGGTTTCCTGACATTTTTGTTTTGTTTTTAATTTATTCTGCTATTGAACTGGGGCGATTCGGATGAGTGCAGATTACTTGCTCTCGTTCGTAGCCCGTCCGCAAGGCCAAATTCCTTAGGCAATTTTGTGATTTTGGATGGGAAACGGCGTCCCCTTCTCGTCTATACAGTCCGCAGGCCAGGTCTGGACGCCAGTCCACGTCCACATTGCCCGAATGTATCGTCCAAATGTGTCCAAGAATTGGATAGATTCAAATCAGCCGATGTTCCTCCTCGTCCGCAGGCATCCTGGTTCGTCTGAAAGTCCCCAGACATAAATAGATTCAATGTGGACGCATCCTGCTCTTGTCCGCATCGTCTGCATCTTCGTCCTAAAGTCTCCAGACTTAAACAGATTCGATGTGGACTCATTCGTCCTCGTCTGCATTGTCTGCATGGTTGTCCAGAAGTCCACGTCGCACAGGCATTCGGACGCGTCATCTCTTCCCCGAAGTCGCCCAAGTTGGGGTGACATTACATGGGTGTTGCGAACGACACTCCACGTCCACAACGTCGTCCTCATGAGTCCTAATGGACCAAAAGCCCACTTCCTTTGAATTTTTTATTAAGTTTTTATCCGAATCGAGTTTCCCCACAAAATAACGAGTCACGACACAAAACGTATAGGGACGATGTACATATATATTACGCCAACTTCCACTTCCAAAGTTTAATTGCATCGTTTAACGAAAAATTAGGATCGAGTTGTTACACGTATGACACAAAAAAAAAAAAAATGTAGAGGCCACCAAGACTTTAGATAATTTTTTTATGGCTTTATATGTAATTTAAGAAATACCCAAATCGACCCGGTCATTATTTCATTTACTTTATGCTTGATATAAGTTGTTTTATCATTGTGATGCATTCACATGTCATATAGTACTTGCATATAGAGCCTACTTATCATTTAGTTTTCTCACATTGACATGCATTCTTAGCTTATATTTTATTTATTTAATTTTAATAAATTAGTTTGTTAAAAATTAAATAGTTTTAATTAGATTAAAACTATTAGTTCATATTCACGAATTATGTCGGAAAATAAAATAATGCAAAATTTTAATTATTAAAATTTTTACATTATTTTATAAGTGCTAAATAAATTGTTTATTTAATATCATTAATTTTATAATTTCATTATAAAATTAATAATTTTTATATAAAATACATTTTTTTGATTAAATATTTTTTAATATATTTCAAAGAATAATAGATATTCTATAAAATCACTATAATTCAAAATAATGAGTGGGAGCGGAGAGTTATGCGTAACTTTCCATGGTCTCCATCGTTGATACAACAACGTGAGATTTAAGCGGGGCTCCGAGACGACTTTGTTATCGTCCTCCCTAAGGAGAGTGCTCACTTAGATCAATACCATGGTTGATCTCTTAGAGATAGGTTTTATAAAATGTATTTTATAGTTGACCGTTCTTAAGGCGGCAATTATAAGTTAAGTTTTATAAAACCGTAAAAATGTAATATAATGTGTTAATCACAATTTGACCAAAACTAATTGATAGTTAATAAATTTTGAAAATATGAGATATTTTGAATAAATTTATTAATAGATAATATTTTTACCTTAAGGAAAAATATTATGTATCGAGGCAATAATAGCAATTGCATTTTATTTAGTGATTACGAATTTTATGCATAATATTAATATTTATTTATTTATTCATTACAACATAATATCTTCTTTTATGATTAATTTACTCGAGACTAAAAAATTGACTGGCGATAATTTCGTCAACTGGAAAAGGAACATGAATATGATTCTTGTGCACGACAACTTGAAGTTTGTCCTAACTAAGGAATGTCCTCCAATCCCTTCTAAAAATGCAACAAAAGAGAAGAGAAACTGTAAAAAGTATCTTAAGGAGCTAAAACAAAAGAAGACAGGTAAATTTGATTTACTTGTTATTGAATCTTATTTAGTTGAGAATAATTTATCACCCTAAATAATTGATTCAGGTGCGACTAATCATGTTTGTTGTTCTTTACAGATACTTAGTTCCTATCGGAAGTTAGCAGATGGGGAGTTCACTATGAGAGTGGACAATGGGGCACTAGTTTCAACTTCAGCAGTAGGAGAAACAAAATTATATTTTCAGAATAAATTTTTATTATTGAATAATATTTATTTTGTACCGGGGTTTACTAGAAATCTCATTTCTATTTCTCACTTATTTGAACAATGCTATTCAATTTCTTTTAATAATAATATTGTTATTATTTCTAAAAATGGACTAGATATTTGTTCTGGTTTTATGGAAAGTGGACTTTATGAGTTAAGGCCCATCAATAAATCACTGTTGAATCTTGAAATTTTTAAAGTAGAATTGCGTAAGTCCAAGAAAATTAAAATTTTGGGTAAATGACAAATCAACCATCGTGGTTTGAGGTCAATGACAAGTCAACCACTATGGTATTTTTTTTAACAAGTTAACCACTCATGTATGTTAAAATAACAAATCCAACATCCGTAGACGTTTACCGTTAAAAAGCTGGTTGCCAACGGCCGAACACCGGAAAACCCAGCTCCGGCGTTCTGAATTCAGAACGCCCAACGCAGGGCGTTCCGAAGAAAATCAGAACGCTGGCGGGGAGACACCGCGATTTTCCCACAAACTCGTCTTCCTTTTACTTCACTGTCGTGAGTTAAAACAGATAAGATGTTGTTAATGGAGTTTGCAGCTCTTTGCTTTTCGTCTTCACTTGCTTCACATGGCTCTTCAATCCCTGTTATTGAATAACAAATAGAAACTATGAGATTGGGGAACAAAACTTGAAGTGAACCCAGTTGCAGAAAGTAAAAAAGGTACAGAAGAGAAGAAGAAGAAGCTCAAAATAGGAGCAAACCTCTAAAATCAGAATCACAAGCTGAAACTCTATCCAAAACACAACCAAAATCACCAGAAGAATCTGAATAAACCTCCCTTCACGGTCTCTGGAGTGAGTGGTCCATGAGAGACCGCGCTTATACGTGGTCTCTCCTTATGCGAGGTCCATGAGAGACCGCATAAAACGCGGTCTCTTGAGTTAGGAGAGAGAGACGCCGCACAATTGTGCGCCGTCTGGAGAGAGAGAGAGAGAGAGAGAGAGAGAGAGAGTGCACAATAATGCGGTCTCTAAAAAAAAAGAGAGATAGAGAGTAATGCGGTCTCTCAAACTCACTCTCTCTCTCTCTCTCTCTTTTTGAGAGTGTGGTCTCTCTCTCTCTCTCTCTCTTTTGAGAGACCGCACAGTGCGGTCTCTCGAGTCAAGAGAGACCGCATTTTTTCGCGGTCTCTCCTCTTGCCAGAGACTGCAGAAAAATGCGGTCTCTCCTGACTCGGGAGACCACATTTTTACGCGGTCTCTGGGCAAGAGGAGAGACCGCTTAAAAATGCGGTCTCTCCTGACTCGACAGACCGCGTTTTTACGCTGAGAGACGGCATTTTATGCGGTCAGTGCCTTTTTTTCGTAGTATTAGTGTGTAGTTTTAGTGTGAGACACGTGTCTGTCGTCAACTTAGTAACAGAGAAAGTTACCGCGATGTGGGATTTGTTATTTTCGCATACTCCAATGGTAAACTTGTTAAAAAAATACCATAGTGGTTGACTTGTCATTGACCTCAAACCACAATGGTTGATTTGTCATTTACCCTAAAATTTTTCATGATGATAACACATATCTTTGGCACCTTTGTCTAGGTCATATTAATCTAGATAGAATTGATTGAGTTGTGAAGGACGGTCCTTTAAAAGATTTAAATGTTGGATCTTTACCAGTTTGTGAATCGTATCTAAAGGAAAAAATGACCAAGAGACCTTTTTCTGCAAAGGGTCGAAGGGCTCAAGAGCCACTTGAACTCATACATTCAGATGTATGTGGCCCTATGACTACTAGGGCTCGAGGTGGTTATGAGTACTTTATCACTTTTGTTGATGATTACTCAAAATATGATTATACTTATTTAATTCCATTTAAATTAGAAACTTAAAGTTTCAAGAGTTTAAAGCTGAAGCTGAAAAGCAATTAGATAAATCAATCAAATGTCTTCGATCAGATCGAGGAGGTGAATACCTTTATAATGAATTCAAGGATTACTTGTTAGAACATGAGATTATATCTCAGCTAACAACACCTGACACCCCTTAGCAAAATGGTGTTGCTGAGAGGAGAATTAGGACTTTACTTAACATGGTTTGATCTATGATGAGTTACTCTGCACTTCCAAAATCATTTTGGGGGTACGCCATACAGACAGCGACTTATATTTTTAATGTGGTCCCATCTAAGTCTATTCCTAAGAAATCTTTAGAGTTGTGGAGTGGTCACAAGTTTGAGACTCTTTCGCATATGGGGTTGTCCTGCGCATGTGCTTGTAGGAAAGACTGGAAAATTAGAACTTCGATTTGAGGTTTGCCTGTTTGTGGGTTATGCAAAAGGCACAAGAGGTGGTTTGTTCTATAGTCCTCAAGATAACAAGGTATTTGTATTGACAAATGCCACATTTCTTGAATACGACTATATGGCAAAGAAGCACGATTGTCTTGGAGGAAATTCATGATAATGAGTTCAGATCGGAAACAACAAAATTTGTTGTTCCACATGGTACTCAGAAGACGACTACTTCTAGTCAGACCATCGCGCCACCTAGTCGTAGGGAGAGGGTAGTACGACCAACAGTTTGATACGGACAGGTAGGTGAAGCACAAGTTGCTGTCACTGATGATGGAAAGGATGATCCATTGTCATTTAGATGTGCAAAGGAAGATGCTGACAGAGAAGCATGACTTGAAGCTATGAAACTTGAGATGGAATCAATGTATTCCAACTCCGTCTTGGATCTTGTAGTTCTACCTAAAGGGGTGAAACCTATGGGGTGTAAATGGATCTATAAGAGAAAAATATGAGTGGACGGGAATGTAGAGACATTCAAAGCTAGACTTGTAGCTAAGGGTTATACCCAAAGAGAAAGAGTTGATTATGAAGAGACTTTCTCTCCCGTGGTTATGCTTAAGTTCATTCGTATATTGCTCTCTATTGCCGCTCATTATGATTATGAGATTTGGCAGATAGATGTCAAGACGATTTTTTTAAATGGTCATCTTGAAGAAATCATTTATATGGAGCAACTAGAGGGTTTCATAGATAAAGATACACAACAAAAGGTTTGTAAGTTAAATAGGTCTATTTATGGACTTAAGCAAGCATCTAAGTCATGGTATATGAGATTTGATGAAGCAATCAAATCTTATGGGTTCACACAGTGCCTTGAGTCTTGTGTATACAAGGTCATCAATGACAAGTGTGTGGTTTTCTTAGTTCTGTATGTTGATGATATTCTACTTATTGGGAATAATGTAAAATTATTATCAAATATGAAAGCATGGCTAGCTAAGCAATTCCAAATGAAAGATTTAGGAAATGCAAGCTACATTCTTGGGATTCATCTAATAATTGATCATAAAAATAGAATGTTAGCTTTGTCTCAAGTATTGTATATTGACAAAATGGTTGTCAAATATTCGAATCAAAACTCCAAAAAAGGTTATTTACCTTCTAGACATGGAGTTATTCTTTCTAAAAAGCAGTGTCCTGACACACCTCAAAAGGAAGAAGATATGAGACGTTACCCCTATGCATTAGCTGTTGGGAGATTGATGTATGCTATGTTGTGCACGAGGCTCGACATATGTTATGCAATAGGGATAGTTATCCGGTTCCAGTCAAATCTAAGATTAGATCATTGGATAGCAGTCAAACATATTCTCAAGTATCTAAGGAGAACGAGAAACTATATGCTAGTATATTCTGGTAGGGATTTGATTCCAACTGGATACACAGATTCTAATTTTCAAACTGATACAGATGATCGAAAGTCGATATCTGGATCAGTTTTCACCCTTGGAGGTGCAGCCATAGTTTAGAGAAGTGTAAAACAAGGTGGTGTTTCAGACTCTACTATGGAAGCAGAATACATTGCTGCTTGTGAAGCAACAAAAGAAGCTGTGTGACTTACAAAATTCTTTAGTGATTTAGAAGTAGTTCCAAATATGGGTAAGCCATTGTCTTTGTACTGTGACAATAGTGGTGAAGTGGCGGATGCTAAAGAATCTAGAAGTCACAAACGAACAAAGCATATAAAGAGAAAATATCATGTGATAAGAGATATAGTGCAACGTGGAGACATGACTGTTATGAAGATTCCATCAGTTGAGAATCTTGCTGATCCCTTCACCAAGATGTTACCTGCAAAATATTTTGAGAAACATCTAGAGGGCTTAGGGATTATAAATTTATATTGATTGACATTATGTTAATATTTTATATTATGTTTTATAAAATTCATAGAAAATTCCTTGGTTATTTATGCTAACTTTATATTAACATATATATTGTATATATGTGGGATAAAATATAAAGAGTAATAACTAAAATATATCCATGACTTATATTTGAAGTATAAAATCTTCAAATAGTTCATAATCATAAACATAGTTTATCTCATTAAGAACGTATAGTCATATTCTGACTAAATATGTAGTGACATAAGATAAATATGTTTTATATAATATGATTATATAGGACTGGACCAGATAAAATTATATTGGTTTGATATGGTTTGATAATTTTTGTTAAGTATAGAACAATTAATTTTTTCATAATGATGGACATATATACATGATCTTAATTCGTTGTATTTAACAAACTCCTATTTTATTTTAATTTATTCTTTGATTTACTCGGTAAAGTTTTGTACGAGTTACGATTCGTATACCTTGTATATTGTGAGTGAATTAAAATGAATAGCTGGGAATGTTAATATCGATACAATAAAATCCATTTCTATAGATTCTCTTATTTATTAGTTCAATGATCGAATAATTAGCGCGGAATTTATAATTATTATGAATTAATTATTCAATTAAGAACTAATGGTAGTCAAGGACAAAGACGCAATATGAAAGGTTAACGGATTATAAACCTAGCTCTATTGCGAATCTAAATGGAGGGTTAATACATATGTAATGACTATTCAATGGACATCACTTTGAGTAAGTATACTTTATAGTTTTTTAGAGTTCGACTCTAAGTATTTAGTGGAATTACTTTAGAGTTAATAATTATATTAATTAATATAAAGAGTTTATATTAATTAATAAAATATTATTGGAGCTTAAAACTATAGGTTCATCGGTTCCTTCGTCACCTTCTATCATTATTCGAATAATAGAAAAATGAACAAAGAAGATTAAATAATTAATTATGAATTAATTATTTAATACACTCAATAATAAGTTTATTATTTTTCATTAGATGAAATAATTGAATTAGTGATTATTCAATTAATTAAGATAAATGACAAAAGTTGTCATAGTTAATATATTTATTACATTTCATTATATAAAATAATTGAATTATTGATTATTCAATCAATTAACAAATATAAAGTAACGTTTGAAAATAGTTTTTAAAATGGATTTTGTCAAATTTGAGTTAATGTCAAATTTGAATTGATGCCAAATTTGAGTTAATGTCATAGTGCCAAGTGTTGAGCTATGGTGACAAGACTTTTTTTTTTTCCATAATATTTTTGTTATAAATGTATTATAACTTAAATGAGAGATTAATAAGTTAATGTCATAGGGCCAAGTGTTGAGCAATGGTGACAAGACCTTTTGATTTCCATAACATTTTTATAAATGTATGAAATCAATTGTAACTTTAATAAGGAATTTGTAGTGTTTTTCTCTAAATGCCATAATGGCCCTTATAGAGCAGTACCAGTATAAATAGAGGTCCAAACTCATTAGCAAAAGGAGTTGTTGAAATCTTTAAGATTAAGGAATCTATTTTTGAGAGAAAAATTTGTGTCTTCCGTGTTGGCATTAGAGAAGTGTTTTCTAAATCCAAATAGATCATCTCATGTGTTGAGAATACGATCTATCATAAATTGAGTGTGATCTTGTTTCGTTCATCACGCCCACACTTGCTTATTTGAGGTGAGGAGGATTGGCGGAGAAGATCGAATGTTGATTTTGTACCCGTGTTAAGTAAGCTACAAAGGTAATATTCTTCATCTCTTAGATTAGATCTAAATAGAGATTTTTGAATACATATTATTCTTAATATGTTATAACAACGATTCGTTTTATGTTCGTGTTAAAATTAGTTTTCATGATACATAGGTGACGCACGTTACCATTGTTATAAACATCAGTAATTCCGCTGTGCCAGAGAACCTAAAAACCAACATTAATGTCCTGCTTTTTAGAACCATATATATTTCAAATATTCATTAACATGATCAAAACCATAAAATCATAAATTTAACTATAAAAGTGTCATAACATGTCAAGCTACAAATCAATAATATTTTTGGGTGTGACAATTACCATATTGAATTTATTATTTACTTTATTATATGCATTAAGACTATGAGTTGACAAATTTTTTTGTTTTATGGATTTAAATGCTATTATTATTTTGGTGTTTATCAACATTAATTTCATTTCAGTGTCAAATGAAATGACTTTCAAGAGTCGAAAAGAGAACGTTATGATTCCAGGTTATCAATGAACTAGGTTAGGGCAGCTTAGCCAGCTGAGGAAATGCCTTGGTTGGGCCCAACCAACCCTGGGGTGGTCATAGACTTGGGCCCCTCTTGTCCCACCCTTAATTCAGTGGTATGTGCTCATGCCTACGGGGCTTGGACCTTTAAGCCAGCCAGCGGGCCAACCTTTGTATTTTGTTTTAAAAAAAATATAGAATTGGAGTTGCGACATACCATCTCTACGTGTCCCAATGCCTTTGAAACAACATGTTTTTTTTTTCAAATGGACAATTTTGAGGGTGTTGCGATGGAAGGACACCATGAAATTAAGCCCCTAGCATTACGGCACCCTCGATATTAATTTAATTTTATAACTTGCCTTTAAAATTTGACTTTTTTTGTTAAATTTGGTTAATTTTACCATAGAAATGGATGCACCAACGGAAGGAGGGTAAGAAATATAACCTGTAAGTGGTTGATTTGATGATGGAATGTTGATCAACTGAAGGTTTCAAAGTGAAGAGAAGTGGTTGAACAATCAGGTGAGTATCAAAAGAATAGCGGTCGATCAAGAGTAGAGCAACTAGGTAGAGATCAACCTCAAATATGCTATTTTTGATGATCCCTAAAGTTGCGGTAGCATGGTTAGTCGATCAGCAACTGAAAGAAACATTACAGACATGAAGGAAATTGATGGCGATGGACGAAAAGGATGTTTGCACTTCTTGGGTAGTTTCAACAATTTCTACAATTCACTTAGGAAAGTTCCAACTTTAGAAACTCATAACTCCCTTGTTTTAGAAGTTTTTACTCTAAATTTTTGATAGCAACTTCCTTGATATGTAAAGAATGACTCCTCCAAAAATTAGAATAAGAAAATTCAAGAATTTAGAAATATATGTTGAAGAAGTCGATTGGCCGGAAATAGCAAGTGGTGACACTTGTAACTCGCGTATGGCTTTCTTTGCCAATGAGACTCTTCTTGAAAGTTGGATACCTGTTCACACACTCTTTTTCCAAGGAGTAGGAGCATAGATGTCAATAAAAAAACTCACTCAACTCACAAAATAAGCTCAATCTTGTGATGTAACACACACAAAGGAAACTTTGGATGTAACTCACCATAGGTTTGAAACAGGAATCACTCCAATCTCGAAAATAAAGCACTGACTTTTTCTATTCAATTTTTTCTATCTAAATAAATACTAAATAAGCTACAATAACACTAAACTGGCTATAGTATAAGCTAGACTGATACTTTACTTAATAGTTACTAGGGTAATTAACTAAAAATAATATTTAATTAATGCTTCTTTTCTTCTTCTACAAGCCTTGATATTTTTTGCTAGCTATTCCTTCTTGGTGCTTGGTGCTTGGCCACTTGGATGGTTTCCATATATAGACTTCCTTGGTCTTCAAGCTTGGACACTTGGGCTTTTGTACAATATTTACTCTCTGTTCTATGGACCTTTGACATAGCAAATGAACTCTAATTTTAATGATTCAGCCCAATCTAGAAGACTTACGAAGTTAGCTACAATCTTTATGAAGCATACTCTTGGATATGACGGCATCCTAAATGCCAAAACTATCAAACACTCATCAAAAGTTAGAAAGTAGACAGTTTTATGAAGTCATTCAATTATTCTCTCATTGTTCTTGAACTTCCACTTGTGCTTGACCCTGAATCACTCTATAATAATATTGGATGCTTGATTAATGTTAAAGTGGACTAGTAGTCCATCATCCTCTTGAGGTTGAAAAGGATTCGACCTTGAATTATGTCTTCCTTTTCCATAATCTTCATAGAAACTTAGAGATTCATCATGGACCATCAAGATTGTAATATCTTCAATCTCTTCATGAATGTAAGAAAGAAATAAATATTGTTTGATGTAGCAGACTGATGATATTAAGATTTCCATAAACCTCTTCCCATGCTTGAACAATAACTCAGATACTAGATTATCATTTTTTGCCTTCGAGTTATAAATAATGTAGACCACACTAATAATTATCATAAATATAACGTTGAAAACACCTTTAAGTATGTGTTGCCAAGTAGTAATTTCTTCATAATCTACTTTAACAACATTAGTAGATGTGTCATGGGCCTTGAGATTTGTAATGGCTTCAAATTCTTCATGAATGAAAAAAGGGAACAAATCTTGTTTAATGTAGCAGGCCAATAATATTAAGATTTTCACAAACTTCCTCCCATATTTTGAAAAGCAACTTAGATGTAATGTAGATACTTTGTAATTCAATAACTTCCATAAATATAATCTTGAGAATACCTTTAAGTATATGTGGCCAAAGAACAATTTTTTGGTAGCTTTCTAAGTAGTTCTTCTCCTAATATGGTTTGCTAGATCCCCACCATGTGTTTTCCTTATTAGTGATTTCACGGTAGTTTCTTAAGTTGTCTCTCCTCCAATATGGTTTGCTAGACCCCCACAATGAGCTTTCCTTATTGGTGATTTTCGAATTCTATGAATTGGTATACCAAGCTTGCCATCCTTGGAAACATAATCTTTAACTCGGAGTATTGGCCATTAATTTTGTTTTTCCCTTTTTTCATTTGATTATATAAGAAAAATATTTTAACAGTTTATTCTTGGACAATGATGCACAATTAGGTAAATAGTAATTGAAGCCACAAAACAAAAAACCAGTAGATTCATAATCAACCCTATTGCCATAAGAGTCTTGCTAATGAGTCACGTCAATATCAAATATCAAAATTTTTCTCAAGATACAATATTTTCTTCTAGCCTCAAAATAGTAACTAAATCTATCATCAAGATTTAACAAGATTGATAACAACCCTATTTTTCTATGCATGCTAACAATGCCATCTAAATTTAAATTTCCATCATAATTAAAGAGAACATCCTTATCATAGTGGTTGCCATTAAAGTATTGCCATATAAATAAATCAATATCATCATGAAATAGTAAAGTCTTCCTTTCATTGTAATATGCTCTTCTAGTCCAAAAATAATAATCAAATTCAACACCTAGATTTAGCAAGATCAATAGCAATCCAATATGCATAACTATAAATGAACTCCCACCACAATTAAAGAGAATAGCTTTACCAACATGGTTGCCATAACCAAATACCATACCAATAATATAAGAAGCTTTAATTTATCAAACTATAAAAATCCAAGTAATCAAGTTATCCAATGACACATACCTCTTTATTTTTAGCATAGCAATTTTCAATTTATTTCCCTTTAATGCATCATAATCTATAGCAATTGGCTTTTTTTGAAGTGGAACTAGCTTGTTCATCCTTCCACTATTTTTGAATGCATAATAATTAGAAAGACAGTTAGAGTTGTGATGTGGGTGGAGCATATTTTCGTCTAAGAAATTTCTTCATAGAACTCCATGTGTCAATGGCTTTTTTCCCATCCATTATTTGGTTATTTGTCAATTCGTTCCACCATCTTGAACCATTCCTTTAAAGCTTTGAAGAAATAATTTTTCCCAAGGTCTTCTCGGAAAAATAGCTCTTTCACTTTGTCTTCCCAACCCAAATAATCTTCGGCATAGTTTGAACCACTAAAAGTTGGGATAGATGATTGTAAATGTTCCTCGTCCGAAATATTATTCATTAAGTAGCTTTGGTCTTTCGTGATGGTGTTGAAAAAAAAAAGTATCACAAAATAGTAGGAATTGTTTTAGCTCTGATACCAAATGATTCACTAGTGGAAGGAGGGTAAAAAATATAACTTGTCAGTGGTTGATTTGATGATAAAGTGTTGATCATCCGAAGGTTTGAAAGTGAGGAAAAGTGGTTGAACAATCAGGTGAGTATCAAAAGAATAGAGGTCGATCAAGAGTAGAATAGCTAGGCAGAGATCGACTTCAAATCTGCTATTTTTAATCATCCACAAAGTTGCGGTAGCATGGCCAGTCGATCAACAACTAAAAGAAACATTAGAGAGACGAACGAAATTGATGGTAGTCGATCATATAGATGTTTGCTATCGATCGCTTTCTTGGGCAGTTTCAACAATTTTTGCAATTCACTTTAGGAAAGTTCTAACTTTAGAAATCCATAACTCCCTCGTTTGAGAAGCTTTTACTCTGAAATTTTGACAGCAACTTCCTTGATACGTAAAGAATAACTCCTCCAAAAAATAAGAATAAGAAAATTCACAGATTTAGAAATATATGATGAAGAAGCTGATTGGCAGGAAATAGCAATTGGTGACACTTGTAACTCCCATATGGATGTCTTCGCCAATGAGTCTTTTTTTTAAAGTTGGACATCTCTTCACACACTCTTCCTCTAAGGAGTAGGAGCACAGATGTCATAAGATAACTCACTCAACTCACAAAGTAAGCGCAATTTTGTGATGTAACACATATAAGGGAAACTTTGGATGTAACTCACCAAAGGTTTGAAACAAGAATCACTCCAATTTCGAAAATAAAGCAAATTTTTTTTCTAATCAATTTCAACGATCTAAAACAATTACATAAGGTAGTTATATATAAACAATTACAAACTAAGAATAGTAAATACTAAATAAGCAACAATAACACTAAATCAACTATAATATAAGTTAGACCGATACTTTACTTAATAGTTACTAGGTTAATTAACTAAATAGAATATTTAATTAATGCTTCCTTTCTTCTTCTCCAAACCTTGATGTCTTTGGAAGCTATTCCTTCTTGGTGCTCGACCACTTGGATGGTTTCCATGCATAGAGTTCCTTGGTCTCCAAGCTTGGACACTTGGGCTTTTGTACAATATTCGATCTCTGTTCCGTCGGCCTTTAACATAGCAAATGAATTCCAATTTTAATAATCTAGCCCATTCTAGATATCTTAGGAACTCAGCTACAATATTTATGATGCACACATTTGGATATGACGTCGTTTTCAATGCCAAAACCATCAAACACTTGTCGAAGATCAGAAAGTAGACAATTTTCAATTATTCTCTCATTGTTCTTGAACTTCCACTTGTGCTTGACCCTGAATCTTTCTATAATAATATTGGATGCTTGATTAATGATAGAGAGGAATCATAGTCCATAAAAAATATAGTCAATTGGGTTAAGAAAAGTAATTTGTTTTATTAACAAACTTTGTTAATCAAATACATCGTAATTATAATAATAAGAAAACATATAACAAATAGTAGTAAAATGTATAAGAGCATCACAAATGTTAGGATTACTATCATGTACAAAATACTTTATCAAAGAATCAAAAGGTTTAAGAAAATCTCCTACCACTTTTGCATACAACAAATTACCATTGTCGGACATAATAATATTATGCTAGTGTGAAATATTATCAAACTCCATGAGTATAAATTTACAAATTTATGTTGCATGGTCAAGTTCAACATTTCACATGTTGTGTTCCACTTATATGGAAAATCAGTTACAATATTTTTTCTTCTTTATTTTTATTCCAATAACATTTCATAAATAATTCGTGCTTATCTTGGAAAAAATTAATAATATGAACTATATTTCTAATTTTTGAAATCAAATCTACTAAAACACTATACCATCTTATACGATAAAATTAAAAATATGTGCACAATATTGAATGCGAAAATGTAATCCTAATAGAGATAAAATATAACGACTCAAAAAGTTTTTGGTAACATCGTTATTAGAGGTATTATCTAAAGCCAAGCAATATAATTTAGATAATATACTTCAATTCTTAAGTTCATCTAAAGAAACAATTCCTATAATATTACTTGTATGAAGAGATTTAATCATATTAAAAAAATTGGGAAAATGAAAAATCAACCATCGTACTTTGTAATCAATGACAAGTCAACCACTAAACCATTTTTGCTAACAAATTAACCACTAAACTATGAAAAAAATCACCGCAAACATTGCTGTCACACTTGTTGTTAAACGTATTGATTTCGTTCAGTGGCGGATCAAACATGTATTGATTTCAATCCGCCGCAGAATAATATTTTTAAAAATAACGTTACAATATCAATGTTCCACTGCGGATCCGGACATTTTCTGCCACAGATTGACCATGATCAGTGGTAGATTGATAATGATCCATCGCGAATCATCGTGCCTCGTTATAGAAAAATTTCCTTATTTCTTTATAGGAAAATTTCTTTCTTTCTTTCTTCTTTTCGAAGAGAGAAAGAAGGATTTTCTCTATATTTTCCTTCTTTCCTCGTGAATTTCCTTCTTTTATCAAGTGGAAAGAATAAAAATTTTCTTCTTTTCTCTAGAGGAAAGAAGGAAAATTTCCTTCTTAGAATTTTCGTTCCTTCTTTTCTCTAGGAGAAAAAAAGGAATCCAAGAGAAAAAAAGGAAAATTTCCTTCTTTTCTCTACGAGAAAAGAAGGCAATTCTTTTCTTTCACCAAGAGAAAAGAAGGAAACTCCTTTTTTTCTCCTAGAAAAAATAAAGAAATTTTCATTCATTCTTTTCTCGAGGAGAAATAAGGAAAATTTCCTATATGGCGATCCACTATGGAAAGATGTGATATTTCCGCGGCAAAAATTGTAAAGTTCTGCCGCTGAACAACAAATTATAATTATTTTATTCCAAATATAATGTTCCGTGGCGGAAAGTGTGTAATGTTCCACTGCAGGACAAAATTTAATTGTTTACCGACAAACATGACAACAGTGTTTGCGGTGACTTTTTCTTATATTTCAGTGGTTAATTTGTTAGCAAAAATAATTTAGTGGTTGACTTATCATTGATTGCAAAGTATGATGGTTGGTTTGTCATTTTCCCAAAAAAATAATTCATTTATGCAAATTCTATTTTTATTGATATAACGTGCATTTAAATAAAGAAAACTCATTTAATTAGTTGATATTCAGTTATAAGAAGTTAACCATCTTCTTCACATAATTCTAAAAATAATTTTTTATTATCGTATTTTGAGTTCTAAATTTTTCATAACATCTTTCTTTATTGTAGACTACAAAAATCTCGAATATTGAGGATTAAGTGATCTTTCAATTGTATTAGTCAAGTCATGCTATTCAATAAAGGTAAATGAAAGTTTGGTTTTAATCATATAATCAACTAATTTTGTCATAGCAAAACTTTCATTACATTTGAAAGTAGACAAATTACCTACCCCATATTTTCCTAGCTGTAAATATTGTCTAATTTTTACCTTAACCTATGTCTTTTTAAATATCCGGTTACCTTTCTACTATACAAAGAATTACAATATATACATATGTTCTTTCAAATACTTCCTAGACATTCAATTCTCTATTGTTGCTAGAAGATGCATGCATACTAAAATTTAAAAAAAAAAAAAAGGAGAACCAATAGACTCCATAATATTAACTTCTTCATCACCAAGATCCATTCTATTATCCATTGCAATAAATATAAACAATACTAAATAACAACACAATTCAATATGAAATACATAACTCCACAACAATCAAATAACAAAGACCAATTAAACATCCCTTAATATTTAGTAAGTGACACTAACTTTGTGAAAATATCACACTCGAGAGAGCAAAGAGTTAAATTGAGAGTCGAGAGAGTGAAATTGAGATAATAGAGAGATTTGAGAGATATATGCTTGGATGGAGAGATAATTGCTTGTACATGAAAAAGAATATTATTATTATATAAAAAAATATATTAAAAGAGCCATTTTGCAATGGCACTTTTATTTTCACAAAATTACAAGGGTGCTATGACACCCTATGGAAAGCTTTGGTGCCAACAACTATTTTTATTTTGTACGACACCTCACATAATGCCTTGGCATTATTCACAGAAATAGAGTTGCGCGACGCCCTAATTTTAACTTGATTATTAGCCCATAGTTTGGGTCTAGGCCTGAGGTTGGTTTAGGCCTTTGAAAAAAAAATTCCAACCTGGGTCGGCTTGCGTGTTGCATGCCATTTGCTAGGATAATTGTGATTGTTTTCATGTTACATGGATCTAGACCTTGCACTTCATACTAAACTTATGGAAGTCATGGAGAAAAATTCTTATGATGAAAATAACTTGGAAAATTCTTATGATGATGGCTATACCTAGACATTCATTGGGGAATTAGAACAGCATTTTGTGGAAAAAAAAAAGGTGAAGACAAGTACTCTTCCATCTAATCTTGTCTCACTAAGCTATAAAGGTAAAGAGACCATAAGATAGTACATTGTGGAAATATCTCATCTTGCTTCCAAACTTAAGGTACTAAAGTTATTGTTGTTTGATGAATTACTTGCACATTGGTTTGGATCTCACTTCCTGAAAAATTCAGTCAATTTAAGGTTAGTAAAAACATTTAAAATGACAAATAGACTCTTAGGTAGCTCATTTGTCATAGTGTGCTAAGGGAAGAGTGATTGAATCATGATAAGAATGAGAGTGCTCATGTGACTATGCAATCTAAAGACAAAATAAAGCAAAGTAAAATGGATTAGGAAGTTGCAATGCTCCGCCACAAAACAAGCAACAAAATGAGGAATTTATGTGCTACTTTTGCAATAATAGTGAACACATGAAGAACTGTACTAAATGTCAAACTTGACGCGTGAAAAAGGGTAGACTTCTACCTCTTGTGAGGTATGAGATTAATTTAATTTTTGTATCGAAATATATTCAGCGATTATATTCTGGTGCTACTACTCACGTTGCTATGTGCATGTAAGTTTGCTTGAGGTGTTGAAAGCAAATTGATGTTGAAATATTCATCGATGTGACAGATGCAAATCAATTGAATATGTGGCTATATGGATTTTTCGGTTATTATTGAACATCAATTTTTATTTATATTTAGAAAAGTTTTATATTGTAGGGTTATTTAGACAAAATTTTGTTTCGATATATGTTTTAGGACAATTTGGTCATTCTTATTCATTTAGAAATAATAAGTTTAGTAGTTCTATTAATTCCATGTTGTTGGTACTAGTATTTTATGTTTAAAAGATAACATATAGTTGCTTGACCTTCTTGCCTAATATAATGAAAACCTATATATAAATTATGTGGTACAAAACACATTAGCTAATGATAATTCTACATCGATGGATCACATCTCTAAAAAAATGAGAAAAATATGCCTATTTTTTGAAATAAATAAAATTTCAAGTAAACTTTTCTGGCATTATGATATGTCAAGTCATATCATGATTGATTTTAACTTTTGAAATTAATCACCATATTAGATGTATAATTTTTGTTCAAGTGGTCAAATTGATAAAAAAAATAAAAAATAGTGTGGTGATTAAAAACTTGAAATAGTGCTTAGTAAATTAAAGATTCATCGAAATAAAATTTTGGATAATATTTAAATTTTTGACTAATAAAAAATTTACTAATTTGTTTAATATATATTATGAAAAATGACAAATCAACCATTACCCTTTATTATTAGTGACAAATCAACAATTATAACTTTTTTTGTAACAAATTAACTACTGAAGTATGAAAAAATATCAAATTCAATATCGCTGTCACGTTTGCTGTTAAACGTGATGATATGGTCCCGAGGCGCGGCGGCATAGTTTTTAAAAACTAAGCAAATAATTGTGATGAACCGCTATGGTTCATGTAGGAACCGCAGCGGTGTCTCAATACACTGCGGCAGTTTCGTATGAAGCCGCCGCAGTGTATTGACACATCGCTGCGGCGTATTGAGACACCGCTACGGCTTGACGACGAAGTACGGTGGTTTCGTCGTCAAGCTGCAGCGGTGTCTCAATACACCGTAGCAGTTTGGTATGAAATCACGGCGGTTCTTGGTTTATGAAAACATAACTATAATTTTGACCTCTTTAACTTTAAATGATCGTAATTTTGGCTACGAGTGTCAGAATCAGCTTTATATGATATCAAATTGAAGCTTTCTCAGAGATCTATGACTCATCACAAAAATTATCCTGCGACCAACATGTCTCGAACCCAAAATCGCGCTTTTAAGCTTTCAAATTTGAGATCAAAGATTTTAGACTTGATAAATCACCCTGGTTTGTCGTGAAACCGCGGCGGTTTCATTCACACCGCGGCAGTTTCATTCACACCGCAGCGGTTCGTCGTCAAAGCATTAACAGTAAATGTGACAGTGATGGTAGCGGCGTCAATTTTCTATAGTTTAGTGGTTAATTTGTTAACAAAAAAGGGATGATGGTTGATTTGTCACTAATAATATTGGATTATGGTTGATTTGTCATTTTTTGTAATATATATTAAACAAATTAAATAGAGTTCAAAATAGACCTTGAAGTGGTATCCCAAACTAATTTTTTGAACAATATAATTCTTGAACTATGGATCATGAACAAATTGGACCCTGCTGTTAGAAAAGAAAAACTATTGAAAAACATTTGAAGTGAAAGATTATGGAGAACAAGTTGAGAAGCCTTTCAAAATACCGATTCCGAGAATTGACGTACAACGAGAATGGGTCATCCCGAATACAAGCAGGCTTCAGAGATTTGTTTTCTCTTTTTCCTTTGCTTCTTGTTTTTTTTTCTGTACTATTCATGATCATTATCTTCAACATGCCAACTTTTCATTATCTTCCATTTTATTTGCATGCATTTAATTTCGTCATGAACTAAGTTTATTATAAATACATTATCTCATGAAAAAGTCGTACTTTTAATGAGTTATTTATATTTAGTTTTCGTAGGCATATCAAAAAGGTAATTAAAGTAGTAGTTTTTCTAGAATATCAAAAAAGTTTAAATCAAATTAATTAAATATTTCTATGTAAGAATGATATTTTATTTTAAATCACTATTACTTGCTGAAACTTTACCTGCCTTTTGTGTGATAAATCATCAACACTCCCTTCTCCTATTTTTCAATCCATATAGAAACACCCACTTCTTCTTTATTTTTTTGTTTTTTTGGCCTCTATTAATGGACTTTCTCCACAATTTTTTCAATGGCTTATACTCATTTCACACGAGTAATTGATGGAATGTATACATCTCACTAACAACTTCATGTCAATCAAGTTCCTGCAAAGAGCTCTTTCCCAGCTTCGATCCTTTCACTTTCAATTGACCTTTCTTGTGATATTTTCACTTTCAATTGATCTCTTTTTTTAAGTGTTTAAGGGTTAAGGAAAAAATTGGAGAAGCAAAAAGGTTAAATTGGATATATATATAATGGATATTAATAAAAATAAAATAATAGATTAAGTTTAGATAGAGGTTGTCTGTTGGAATGAGAATGATAGAGTGACATGGTGAATTGAAGATATTGTCCATGTCTTAATAGATGATGTCACTTTGGAAGAATTGTTCACTCTTAAGAAATTGTCAAGGGAGGTATCCGCTAGTGAGGCGACATCTTATTGAATGAAGTGACATTCACTATCGAGCAAATGCTAAGTTTTAGTGAAAGGAGAGCGCCCAAAGAAGTCAATCTGTCAACGGAAAATAGAGTTAACCGCTATTTAATTAAGTAATTATTAAATGGACGTGTAATGCCTCGTATTTTCGTAATGCTAAGCAAGATATCTAAGTGTTAATATTCGAGGATTTTTAGAGATATACAGGATGATTTAATATAGAAATGTAATACCCAAATTGTTAGAAATGGTTAATGTACTAAGGATTGATCAAAGAAAGCATTTGTGGTTGTTTGAAGGATTGACCGGTTTACTTAGGAAACGTGTTTGACAATAATAAGTTGTACCCTTGATTTATTTTAGAAGTTCCCTTATGAACTGAAAGTGTGGAAATTCCCATTTAAAAATAAGAATAGCATCGTGAAGATAAATTTAGTGATGGAGGAATGTTATTGAAGGGTGGAGGATGATTGTAGGAAGGGAGTAGTCAATCTCCATGAAGGGGTTGTGGTTGATCATTAGCGTTTCAAGTTATTCAAAGACTTGTAATTTGATCGACCGCGAAAATTGCGTGGCACATAATCTGGCAAAGAAGGAATCGATTGATCAAGTAATCGATCGCTAAAATAGCAATTTCTATGCAAAGCCTAGTGACAAAGGAATCGGTCGATCAAAGGATGGACTGCAACAATAACAGTTTCTATGCAGAGTCTTGCAACGGTTGACCGCAGGGTCGACTACGAAGTTGGCAGTGGTGAGTGATGTTGGGGTCGGTTGATCATGGCCTGTGTTGGTGATCAACTTGGATTCTTGGTTGGTGGCTGATCAGGGATGGTTGGTGGTCGATCGTGGCCTGCATTTTGTGTATAAATGAGATTAGTGGTCTATCGTCCTCATGAAGGAGATCGACCGACTTCTTTGAAATTTCCAGAAGATGTGTTTTTAAGCTATTTTTCTGATCGATCACAAGAAGAGTTTGGTCGCCCGAGAATCTCACTTGTCACCTAGAATTAGCTACGACGTGGTCTATGATTGGTTGGTTTTGAAGTGAAAATTCCAAGGATGCCATCCTATTGTCCATGCATCCCTCCTCCTCCTTGTGGCTGTTGGAGATGAGTTTTGTGAAGCGTATGAGGAAAACTTCTTGGGAAATAGAAGAGAAAAAGAGAGGGAAAAAGAGAGAGGGAGAAATCTTCCGGTTTTCACATTGAGCATTCGTTAAGAGAGAGAGAGAGAGAGAGAGAGAGAGAGAGAGAGAGAGAGAGAGAGAGAGAGAGAGAGCTGAGTTTTGGGTCTTCTGGAGAGTGAGCTGCCTTCAGTGGTGCTATTGGAGAAGGAAGAAGGAGTTTCTACAGTGGAGCGGATTGTGAAAATGGTAAGAGATGTGCATGTGGTTTGCCAGTGGAGGCCTACATCACATAATTATATTGTTTGTTTGGTTGTTGTGGCTATGAATAAGATTGTTTTGCGTGTTTTGTTGTGGTTACGAAAGAGATGTGTTTTGAGAAATAACATTCTGTGGACTCTAGACTCTATCATCTACCTTGGACTTCTGCTAGATAAGCTTATTGACGGATATATATAGGCTCAGTTATTTTAACATGTGTTCTGGCCAATTGTCTCTGCTACTAGACCTTATTGAACGTTACACTCTGGTAGATTGTTTTGGTTGTGCATTTGTTAACTATTATAACTGCTTAGACTGAGGAGCATGAAACATTATTTGGTACTGTTGGAATAGCCACTGTTATTCATTTCATGTTGTTTAATGAACTTGTTCTGTAGAAAGTAGTTGGTGCTGAGGGACATAGTTTGATTGATGATTATTCTGTTAGGTGTGATCAAAAATCTGCTAGAAGGACCAACTTGTTCAAATCTGTGCACTGTAGGGTTAGGTGATGTTGTGACTACCATTGTTGGAATTTCTCTGGTGTCTTTATAATGTTGGCAACAGTTGTTGAAGGAATATTAAACTAGTGAAAACTGTTATCTGTGGTGTTTGAAGATAACAAATAGGGAAGTAAAGAAATAGATTAATGAATAATAAGCTCTGTTAGTTGGATCATAGAAGAAGTCTCTCTTGCTGGCTTAAAAGGTCCTCTACTTTGTGTTGGAATTTTGTAAACGTGGGTTAAATATACTCCTTGTTGTGCTTTCCTACTTTCTCATGTTGAATGTAGTCTGAATTAAATGCAATTAATCTATATGGTTTCATGCTCAATAAATTGATTAATTGAAATTGTTTTCCTTGGTTGTAATAGTATTGGTGTGCCATAGAATTGTTTTTTTTTTCTTTATTCCCTGTTTAATCTTGCTATTTGCATTGCTTGAGTTAACATGCATCATGATTAGAAACAATTAGGAACATACATTGCACGAGAGAGAAACGAATTAAATGAATGTAAATAGGAATTAGAGGTTAGGGAGGTAGTTTCAGATTGACTTCAGAGAACTGCGAGATGATGCATCTTATCCCTTGTTGGGATGGGTAGCCTGTTTTGCCCAAGGTTTGTTTTTGAGGGTATAACTATACTCTTTGTGGGAAATATCTCAATGTCCTGGATTAATTATGAGACTATGATTAAATAATAGAAATGGTGGATTGTTTTCTGACATAAAAGACATAAGCATGCATACATATTTCATTTCATCTCTTAACTAGGCGTTAAGCTTATTAGTTTATCTTGTAATGTAGGTACGCATGATATTGATAAGCAGTTGATGAAGGGTTTGACGGTGAAATTGTGTTGGCTAAATGAAGCAGGAATGGTTGATGAAAAAAAGTTTTGTTTTACATGAGCAAAAATGTATAACTTACATAGAAAAGAATTTGTACTATAATATTATTCTATTTTATTGTTTTTGAAAAGAAATATTTTTAAAAGGAAGGCCTTCAGTCGCATTTTTGGATTTGAAAAGATTTTGAAAACCAGGTAATTACAGGATGTACAGAGAAAACAACAACCGTTGGTTCTAATGTGTTGACGAAACAAGCACCATTGGGTTAGAAGGGGAAAGAAAGATGCTCTTGTGGGAGAAAAAACTCCATCGCGGGAGAGAGATTGACCATTTGATTAAATGTGAGGACAAAATGTGGATCATTAGATTAAGGCGGAGAGAGAAATATTCCATAGTGGGAAAGAGAAGGATCATTGGATTGGTAGGGCAAGCAAGATGAGAGTCGTGAGGAAATATTCTCTCATGGAAGGGAAAGATGCCGCGTAGAAAAATGTTAAAGTAATTGTAAAGTAAACAACGTCATTTTGCATTAAGGGACTTATTTGCGGTAGCGAAAGTGTCCACAATAGTGTGTTAAAAAGAAGCAAACATCATCATTTTAGAGAAAAACATAGAGTGTTAAGTGTCCTCAAAAGCAAATGTGTCCTCGGTAGGAAAATAAAAGAAACAAACGTCTTTGTATCAAAGAAGGGATGTCCATCCTCAGAAGTGAGCGCTATCACGACCCGTTCTTCATTTATCATTTTTTCTTATTGTTACGGATTACCTCTATGGTATATATATTTTTTATAAAACATGTGAAGGGAAATGAAAGTAACAGAGGAATTTCAAAAGATAGATTTTCCACATTAAAACTATTAAAGGATTCTTAACACACTTTATATAATTTACATATCATCCACATTTTAGTGAGTCACAACCCATAGGTAAAAATGCAATAGGTAACGTAAGCGCTCATCATGGCTTTGCTCCTTCCACTGCAGTATTTTCTGTCACTCTATGTTTACTTCATTTGGATCAAATTCTTCACCCACATCACAAAATTTAATTATGAGCCTAACACTCAGTAAAAGATAGAATGAAGATGATCAATGTAAGCTCAAGCTATTCATTACAAAAAAGAACTTATCTTTTCTGTCCATTATGTATAGCCACATAACAGTTCAGATGTTGGGGATTATCAATTCAAGAGAAAAGATACATCATTGGGTCCATCTTAGGTAGAATTATCAATCAATCTTGACGAGGGATGAGATACATCATCTTGTAGTTCTCCCAAGCAAGGCCGTTTGTCGATCCCCTAACCTCCAACACCTATTTACATTTATTCAGTCCATTTCATTTACATTACAATGCATATGCATGCAAACAATTTCATATCATACCTAAATCATGATGCATGACGTGTATGTATTTCATTCAACCTTTAAACTTAAGCTCAATAGTTTATCATCACATTGTAATCATTAACATTACCAAAGTAATACATCAAAACAACATTATCATCACCAAACTAACAACCTACCAAAACAATATATCAAATAACATTGCAAAACAATATAACCTAGTATCTTGTGATGTACACCACAATGGTCAAGCACATGCATATCTCTTACTTTAGATTCTTTATGCAATTCAGCACTTAAGATACTTCTTCTCAATACCTTCAAAATCAATAAACATTCATCACCAACATGTGGTAGAAATATACTTTTTTATTACATTCATTGCAATATTCCTACTAGATTTTCACCTAACTTTCCCATTTCTTAACCAAATCCGTTAATTCCAAAACCTACTTCTTGCTTAAGATGTCCTTAATAAAATATTCAATTGGTTTAACTCAAAGATTTATAGAAAATAAACAACCAACCTTAAATACCACAATAAGCCGATTACAACTTTTCCCTCCACTTCCTCTTCATCCTTTCATTATCACTTCTACAACCTTATAAAATTCTTAAAACAATTATGAAGGAACTTAACATACCTTAACTTCACAGGAAGAAGAGAATGAGAGCTTCTAGAGGGGTTCTTGAGAGAGAGATAGTTTTCTTTCCCTAGAAGAGTTAAACCTTCGACTCCTTAAGTTCTTAAGGCTTGCTCCCTCTTCCAACACCAAGCTGGAGGTGTTCCTATGCAACGCAGGTTCTAGAGTTTCCATCTCAAAGGCCTCCAATTAGAACGTGACATTCTATAAGAATACAGGTGACCTTTGACATTCTGGTTGACTAATTTTATATTGGTCGACCACTTTTCTTCCAAAATCCTTTTCTTCACAAAATTTTGGACTACTGTTTCTTCGAGGCTGAACAACTGTAAAATAGGCTATTTTCTAATCTTTGAACATTTTGGTCGACCACTTCTATACTAGTCGACCACTTTTCAACCTGAAAGCCCTTGTTTGTAATCTGTAAATATTTTGGTAGACCACTTCTATATTGGTCAACCATTTTTTAACCCAGGAGCCCCCTTATTTCTAATATGTATAAAACTAGTCAACCAATTCCAAGCTGGTCGACCACTTTTCTCTTTAAACCTCCCTTAGCCATTTGAATCTCCACTTCTCTTTAAGCCATAACACTAATCTCCCAATTTATAAAACATCACAATTTCAACATATCCAATTTATATATCACTAATTCCAAACATATTATAATTAACAAAACATATTACCACATAATTCTTTACATTGAAGACATGGAAACTTTATGGGTATTACAAGCACACCCACAATAAAATAAATGAAGAGAGGAGCGACGTCATTTTGACTAAAGGGAACCGAATAAAAAGTGGAGTTGTGAGAGTTTAGGCGTCCGTAATAGGAAAGACATCCAGAAATACAACATGGCATAAAATGATTGGTTTAGCAAGACAAATATTCACAGAGAATATTCATGGCGTACACAAACGTGTTTGTTGCTGTAGCTCGTACATCCATGTTTGAAGTGTTGTTAATTTAAAAAACCAGCGATGCTTTGTCTAATTGACGATTGAGGCGTCGCCTGCTGTTTTGCCATGGAGTAAGCGTGCATTAAAGAAAAAGAAACAAGTGACCTCTCAGTTGAAGAGTCATGACTGATCGTCTAGCTTGAATGTACCGAGACACACTCATTAAAAAGGGAATAACCGAGGACATATTTTATATTCGTTGGTTAAGAAATTGGTGGGATGACCGAGAAAAGAAATTGGAGAAGTAGATTATTGTGTGCTGATAGAGAGGATTTTGGCTCAGCAAAGTTAAGAAATTGATAGAGTGTTATACTCAAAATCTAGGTAAGTAAAAATACACGTGTTTGGCCAGTTGGCCTACACCACAAGGTGCTAGGAGACTCTGTCTAACTTGTTTGTAAGTGACTCTATCTAATATTTTTTTTATGTTTATCTATAATGTATCGAAGATGTCCTATATTGTTTTCTATGCTAAGATATATTGCTCTGTTGGCTTGTTTACTTCTTTTGCTCATGATGATTTGAGGATTTGTTGCTCTGTTATTTGTGTTAATAGACGATAGGTTCTGTTTCCATTAAGAGCATGATGTATAGTAATGTCACTATTTGTTAAAATTGAAATGGTATTCTCTGCTTACTATTAAATGCTAATTTATTCAATGATGTGCTCAACTATAGTTTAGTTGTTTTTTTACTTCACAGTTTGACATATAAGAAAGATAAAAAGAAGAAAGAAGATACGTAAATGGGTTTGGACAACATATTGTTCCTAAGGGGGGAACAAAGAGGCACAGATTCCAGTAAGTTTGCCTTTGATTGATGTCGGGGCAGATAGGTCGATGTGCATTATTGTGTGTAGCAGCTAACAGAGGATTCAGTTGATGTTATGTCTATCACCTAAAGTTGTGAAATTGTTTCATAGTCAAGCTTATTCATTCACATAAAGATAAAGAAGATGAACAGTAAATAAAAAAAAGAGAAAAATGAATTGATATTTTATCATATCGGGCATATGTATAGTGAACTGTTCGAAGCTGTCGTTGTAGTTGTTGTGAAAGTTTAAAGTTTATACAAGCATGAAAATAAAGAATGTGACATGATTAATTAATTTAATTCTCTAATGACTAAACATTAGACTTATTAGTTTGAACCTTGTGGTGTTGGTATTGAAGCTATTGAAGATGAGTTTCTTGATGAAGCAGTGAGGATTGGTTTTGTGATATCCGGCGCAACTCATCTCATTTAAAAAAAAAAAAATTTTTAAAATTAAACTCCCCCTTTCAGGGGAGTTGCCGGAGATTGGGGGAGAAACCTCCCCCCCTTATTTCAGAGAAGTGGGAAGATGGAACTCCCCACTTCCCTATCCTAGATTTCTTCTTCCCCTCTCCAAATAGGAAGTGGTTGTGCGGGTGAAACCCTCCAACGTATACTGTTCTCACTGGTTCATTGAGGTAATTGTCTATTCCCTCTATTTCTTTCTCTTTTCTTCTCCATAACTTAGAAATTAATGAGTGGGATGATTTTTAATTGAAGTTTTGCTGTGGGTACCGAAGTTCGGATGTCAACGGTGGCTAGATTGTGGTCAGGGTAGTGTAAAATCGAGGTAGAATTTTCCTCTATGATTTTTCTCAAATAGCTGGAATACTGTTGAGAATAATGAAATGTCTGGTTGGGTATTGGAAATGTCATTAGAACGTTTTTGTAAGGATTATAGAATTTAGAACGTATCTGTTATTAGTGTTCCCACTGGTTGCTTGGAAATCTGATGAAAAAATCGAATATTGTCATGATTTTGAGGATAAGGATCTATATAGAATTGAAGCTATTTTTTTTTGTTTATGTTTGTACACTGGATAAATTTGATATAATGCTCTGTTGAAATGTATAGACTTTGTAAAGGTTGGTAAGTTGTTGAAGTACAAAGTTGGTTTGGAAATTTTATTCTTGGATGATTTTGTAGTTCCTTGACTATGGATTCAATTTCTGTTAATATAGTTGAGAAGAAAAACTGTTAAATGGTCTGAAGATTTTATTTACTCGGTAAAAAGTGTTTGATTGGTGCTTGGTTCTCAGGTGGAGATTTACTACTGGCCTCTTGTCTTTATTTCATTTCTCATAAGTTTGATCCAACTATATGGGTGGTTTATAGTAAGGATTAAAATGGCAGAACAGGAAGGTGACTAAAATATAAATAGAGAAATGGATAGAAAATTATGTGAAGCATTGAAATCCAAATCTTTCGGTAAGCTTTTCATGAAATAAAAATAGGAATAAAAAAAATAATGAAAATGCCCTTTTAGTGTATTGCTCCTAAATTACGTGAGTTTTATTTGTAGCGGTCGAAAGAGGGCATTCTTGATGACCGAGAGGAAAATGATAGTGCAATGAGTATATTTCAGAAGAATAGGATCTGAGAGAATTATGGCAAATAGATAACAATTTAGGAATAAGGTCACTGTTTCATCTGGGTTCTTCGTTGGATTCTAGTTGAAAAGGAAGATGAGTTGCACTTGGTATTGATTGACCCAGTTTTGAGGTAAATGTTATTTTATATTCAAGGCACATTAAATTATAAAATGTCTAATATTTTTTTAATTTATACATGTTGACTCACTATTCAGTTAGTTGTGTTTAATTTTTATATTTATTTACTGTTATTGTTAACTAGAGTAATGAGACAGTTGTATGTGCCGTGTCCCTGGGTGCAAAACCCTAAACTTGATCAAGGTCTGTTTGGCTGTTACGATTGCCTAAATATAGCCGTTGTGTTTTATGTTCCTTATTCTATTGTTCATTTTGTTATTTCTTATATTTAATTGTGAAAAATAATAAATTGGAATATCATACATGACTCGTATCAGACAAAGTTGAATATAAAGTAATCCCTACTATGTTTTGTTGACTCACCCTAAATTTGACTATATATTTTAGGAAATAATCATAGTAGTTCCCGTTGCCACCTCAAGAGAAAAATTTGGATTTTTCCCAAATTTACTTATTTTCCTACTTTATTTAGGAGACTAGAGATATTTTAGTGAGATTTGTATCATAGTTTTATCTTATGTTATTTCCACTTAATTTTAGACTTTATTAAATTAAATTATATTATTGTCACTTCTGGATCTGGTCTGTAACTACTTTATGTAACTCTTCCGCTGCTATTTATTGGATTTAAGTGATGGTCAAACAATTTGGTTCTTTTTGGTCGGATCGTTCTCCGTTCTGTCTTGGGTCCCCTTTGAGGCGTGACAAGTCCCATGAGTGAGACTTGGAGGTTTTTTTTGGCAACATTAACCTGTGGAGTTTTATTTTGCTACAAGGGCTTTGATTGTGTTTTAATAATCATTTTTTATGGACTATGTAACAACTTAATATTTGGAATTTTATGTTACAGATTTTATAATGTGGACTTTTATATATTATGGGATTTTCATGTTATGTTCTACCATTGCAAGTATTTGATACGTTTTTCATTAGTAAAATAATGACTCAAAGATTTTGTTACTTCATGTTTTGGTAAAAAGATATACTTTGAAAAAAGGCTTTAAAATTTCGGTTGGTTATAATAAGCTTCATTTGCCTTTAAGTGAGAAGTGGCTTCATGAGTATATTGACGAGAACTCAAATCTCTAGAAAGCTTTGTTAGTCATCAAATCCGGCTTGTTTAGATATTTAGGCAATACCAGAGTGTCACCAAAAAGTAATGGGATTAGAGAATGAGAAACGTGCTTTAATGGAATCAAGAATGAAGCCACTTTCACTGAGATTTGATGAAAAAGTCTCAATAGAATCGAAGCTTAATGGGTTCAATGGCTTCTGAGGAGTTCTTTATGCCATAAGAAATGTTAGATCATTGTTGCTAATGATCTTGTTGGGTGGACTTGTTTGTTTTAGCCCCAGAGAGAGAGAGAGAGAGAGAGAGAGAGAGAGAGAGAGAGAGAGAGAGAGNAGAGAGAGAGAGAGAGAGAGAGAGAGAGAGAGAGAGAGAGAGAGAGAGAGAGAGTGGGGCCGACATGAATTAGTATTCAAAAATTAAAAACCCACATGAACCACAAGGTCTATTTTGTTTATGGTATTTAGTTCGAGGGTCATATTGTTCAAAAAATTAATATAGAATACCAGTTGTACTAGCCCCATGTTTGGGGTCCATTTTATAAAAGTTTTATAAAAGAATTTACAAAAATCTTTTATAAAAGACCACATGGCCTTCTTCCCTTTGGTATAGAAAGAAACCAAGAGGAGAGAGAGAAATAGTGAGAGAGGAGAATGTCAAATGCTAGATCCCTGTTGCCATGCTTAAATCTTCATCTACAATAAACTGTCTTGATGTTTTGATGCGTCTCTAGTTGACTGTGACTATCATCTGTTTGGCCAAATATGTACCAAAACTCGGGTGTTGGTCTTGGCCTTTCTCTAGGTCAAACCACACCTATTGTCATAAGTTGACCGCACATGGATTTTTCCCTTGTGGCTATACTTTGGCACTGGGGCACATACCACTTAATTGTCAAATAGTTTTTGGTTTTTTTTTTCCTATTCCTAGTATAGGTTCCAATCATTATTTTTATATATTTTAATAGATTTTGATTTCGAGATTGATGCAGATATAGAGGTGTTTGATGATTTTTAATAGTTTGATGATTTTTTTATCTTTTTATTACAACATGAAATGATAAAATCTTGAGTCTTTATTTGAATGACAGAAAACATAACAAATAGTTGCAGTTGTAAAACATAATTATAAAAATCCCACAATATCTAAAAATCAATATTATTAAATTCGTAGAACAAAATCCCAAAACATTAAATCCTTAACATAAAATCTCATAATATTAAATATTTACACACTCCATAAAACATGATTTTTAAAACATAAAATCAAACCTCGTTTTAGTAAAATAAAACTCCACATTAACATCGCTAGGCAACATTCAAGTCTCACTCATGGAAACTCATCTTCACTACTTCATGAACAAAGTCATTATCGCTAACTTCAATACCTACATCTTAAAGTTTAAACTAATTAGCCTAATGCTCAGTAAGTAGAGAAATAAAATGATTAGTCATGTCACATTCTTTATTTCCATGCATTTAACAACCTTAAAATTCCACAAGAATTATACACAACAACGACTTAGAATAGATCACTATACACATATGCAAGATATGATAAAATATCAATTCCTTTTCTTTTTCTTTTTTTTACTGTTCATCTTCTTTATTTTTCCAAGAACAAGTAGACTTGACTATGAGACAATCTCACAACTTTGGGGGATAGACACGACATCAACCGAGTCGTCTGTTAGCTACTTCACAAATCAATGAACAACGACTAACATCGACTGATCTACTCCCACGTCAATCAAAGGCAAACTAATAGCTATCTTCACCCCTTGGTTTCCCCTAAGAAATAGTCTATCCTCCATATCCATATACATATCATCTTTAATCTTATATCTATTTACATGTCAAACATGTAAGTAAAATAAACATCTGAACTACAGTCTAGCACATCCTTGAGTAAATCAGCATTTAACAGTAAGCAGGTAATATCATCTTGATTCTTACATACAACAACAACCCTATACATCATGCTTTTGGTGAAAATAGAACCTAACATTTATCGACAGAAATAGCATAGCAACAAATCCTGACGTTATATAAAAATAGTCTAAAAATACAAAGCATCTTATCCTAGAACAGAAAACAAAATATCACATTCTCAAACATTATAGATAAACACAACAAACAAATCAGACAAAGTCTCCTAGCATTTTGTTGTGTAGGCCAATTGGCCAAACACATGCAACTCTACTTACCTGGATTCTAAGAGATACACTCTATCAAATTTTTAACTTTGTTGAGCCAAAATTCTCTAGGTCAGCACAGAAAAATTCTCTTCTCTCCAATTTCTTATTTCGATCACCAACTTAATTTCTTCTCTAGCAAAAATATAGTATCCTCTATTTTTTCCCTTTTTAATCCAAGTGTGTCTCAATAGATCCAAGCTGGATGATCGCTAACAACTCCTTAGCTAAGAGGTCACCCATTTCATTTTCCTTAAATGTGCACTTATTATGCGGAAAAATAGCAGACGATGCCTCAATCATCAATCGGGCAAAGCATCGTTCGACTTTTAAATCGCCAGTACTTTAGAGGTGGAAGTACGAGCTGCCGCAATTGACACATTCGTGTCCAAGAATATTCTTGGCAAATATTCATCCTGCTAAATCAAACATCTTATGCCACAATGTATTTCTGGACACATTTCAATCTTTTGACGTCTATGCTTTCGATACCCCTATTGCTTAGCCAGTTCTTTCAATCAAAATGAATTTGTTCATATCTTCATTTATTTTACCATGAACACATTCGCTCCTAAGGATGGACGACCCTTCCTTTGATATGACGATGTTTGCTTCTTTTATTTCCTAACTCGAACATGTTTGTTTCTGCATATAATTGACACTTTTTTTTTTTCCCTCTGAAATGATGACATTTACTTCCTTTTAACATGCTACCGTAGACATGTTCGCTACCGCGGATAGGTTCCTTAATGCAAAACAATGCCATTTATCGTTATGTTTACTTAATGTTTTTCCACACGACATCTTTCCGCTCTGCAGAAGAATCTTTCCTCAGATCCAAAAATCCTGACGTGCCTCCAAAAGAGGGGTAAAAAATTGGACCAATGACAATGGAGTACTTCAAGCAAGTAGCTTACTTGCAAGTAGGAGGTGGCAGTTGCTACTTTCCAGCAGCTGCTTCAGATTAGCGACAATCCAACTTCTTCTACAGAGCTCCAATGAAGCTGATTTTTGGATACCTCACTCTCACATATATCTATTTTTTCTCCAAATTTCAGCTCAAAAGCTTGTATGTAACTCGAGATCTCGCACGAAAGCTGCTCGGAGGTCGGTGGTAATCGACAGATTGAGTCTTTAGCAAAGAAAAGTGTGTAACTTTTGAACCCAAACTCCTTTTCTGTTGATTTTTCCTTCCTTAGAATCCTGATGAAAAGGAAGTGATTTTGGCAGTGGTTTTAGTAACTTTGGTTATGGAGATGATGGATAAAAAATGGAAGACAAATTTGGGAGGAGTCAAAGGTGTACCAATCTGCACATTTGTTTTGATTGAACTCCACAAGGAGTGTCTCCAACCGGGCTGGGATGTGCATTTTACCTCACTAACTCTCTAGATCTACTACCTTAGAGGGAGCAGGGCAAGGAAGGACATTAAGATCTTCAACCAAAACGAACAAGGATTGAAGAAATAGTGGCTCATTCACTCGGATCTCTCCAAGAAAAGCTTGGCCGATTGTTCCTCAACAAAGAGGTGAAGAGTTTCTCTCTAAAAGCTAGGTTTTTTTTTTTTTTTATCAAAATGTTCATTAGCTGCTCAGTAGCTCAAAATGTAATATATATAGTGCTACGTTAGGGTTACAAAATAAGGGAAAAAGAAAAAGAAAACAAATGACAAATAAAATGGTAATGTGCCACTCGACTAGGGCATTGTGAATGGCCGAGTATGCTTAATTTGTGTGGTCCATAGATTCTAGCATCACCATTTAATTTCTCATTCAAAAGTTTATTTTCTAAAACCATGCAAATTTTCAAAAACACCAACATGCTATTCTCCCAAAAACATCAGCATAAATCATACCAAAAGAGGATTGAACACACGGCCTAGTGGGGGGGTGCTTTTCATGAGGGCTGAGAGGGACTTCACTTTAGGTATCTCCTCTATGTGTCCAAACCAATAAATTGAAGGGCTTCTCCATGTCTTCAAATGTTAGTTCTCCTCCAAGATTAGCATAGAATTGATCCCCTGCAAAATGAGCAAACAAGTTAGAAATCTCCCGAGCTCTCGATCTAGTCAAGGGACCTTGCGGCATATCATCCTCCCGGGATAGTTGAGGATTTGTCCCCAAATCAAGTTCTTCCCTTGAATTCTCTTGGTCATTTTCAGCTTCTATATAGGGTGACAATCTTGTACATTGAAAGTGGCTGACACTCCATAGTCTCCGGGAAGGTCAATTTTGTATGCATTGCTGTTCACCCTTTGTAGTACTCGGAAGGGTCCATCGGCTCTAGGCATGAGCTTGGATTTTCTTTTGTTTGGGAACCTCTCCGTGCGTAGGTGAAGCCACACAAGATCCCCTTCATTGAAGATCACTTCTTTTATGCCCTTATTGGCTTGCTTAGCATAGGATTCATTCTTCTTTTCAATTGACTTTCTCACCGATTCATGCAAAGATTTGATGTGCTCGGCCTTGGCTTCTCCCTCGGTATTGGTCATCTCTTTTGATCTAATAGGAATGAGGTCCAAGAGAGTTAAAGGATTGAAGCCATACACAACTTCAAAGGGCGTTTTCTGAGTGAAAGTGTGCATGCTTCGATTATATGCAAACTCCATATAAGGGAGTTGTAAATCCCAATCCTTGAGCTTCCCTCTAAGAATGCTCCTTAATAGTGTTCCGAGAGTCCTATTAACAACTTCCGTGTGGCCATCCGTTTGGGGATGGAAGGAGGTGCTACAATAGAGCTTAGTGCCAATATTCCTCCATAAACTTCCCCAAAAAACACTAAGGAATTTGGTATCCCGATCCAACACAATAGACTGGAGAACACCATGAAGTCTCACCACTTCTTGGAAAAACAAATTGGCAATATGGCTTGAATCATCAACTTTGGAACAAGGTATGAAATGTGCCATCTTTGAAAATCTATCCACACCACAAAAATTGAATCTTTGGACCTACTAGTGCGTAGCAACCCCAAAATAAAATCCATGCTCACCTCAATCCACGGATGGCTTGGAACTTGTAATGGCATATAAAGTCCTTGGGTAGTAATCGGCTATTGGACTTCTTGCAAGTAATGCATTTCTCCACCACTTTGTGAACATCTCTTTGAAGGTGTGGCCAAAAGAAATGCTCCTTCACAGCCTCTAATGTCTTCTTTTCACCAAAGTGACATGCTAAACCTCCCTCATGAGCTTCCTTTATCAAAGACTCTCGAAGGCTCCCCCTCGACACACAAATCCGGCCACTTTTACAAAGATATCCATCCATGAGATGATAAGTGCCCTCGGTCCTGCCTTGAGATAAATTTTGGTAGATCTCCTTGAAGTCTTCATCTTCCAAATATGCACCTTTGATCCATTCTAATCCCATTATTCTTGTATTCAATTTGGTTAGAAGGTTGCACCTCCTAGAAATTGCGTCGGCAACAACATTGGCCTCTCCTTTCTTGTACTTAATGATATAGGGAAACCGTTCAAGAAACTCAAGCCACTTTGCATGGCTTCTATTCAACTTGTTTTGACTCTTGAGGTGGCTCAAAGCTTGCTAGTATGAATGAATAACAAACTCTTTAGGAAGTAAATAGTCTTGCCATACCTCCAATGCTCGGATAACCGCATAGAATTCCTTGTCATAGGTTGAGTAGTTGAGTGTGGTATCCTTCAAATTTTCACTAAAGAAGGAAATTGGCTTGTCTTCTTACTTTAGAATAGCATCAATCCCCAATCCCGAAGCATAACATTCTAACTCAAACACTTTATTGAAATCGGGTAGTCGAAGGATGGGAGCTCGGCACAATTTGTTCTTGATGTCTTCAAAGCTTCTTTGACATGCTTCACTCCATTGGAATTCTCTCCCTTTCTTTATACAATCAGTCATGGGAGCCATAAGGGTGCTAAAGTTTTGAATGAACCTCCTATAGAAAAAGGCTAATCCATGAAAACTCCTCACATCCGAAATACTCCTTGGAATCGGCCACTCCTTAATGGCCACCACCTTGGTTTCATCCACCTCCTTGCCATCTTTTGAAAGTATGAATCCTAAGAAATGCACTCTTTCTTGAGCAAAAGAGCACTTTTTAAGATTCATAAATAGTTTCTCCTTTCTCAAAGTCTCAAATAGCAATCGTAGATGCTCCACATGCAAAATCAAATATGAGCTATACACAAGGATGTCATCAAAGTAAACCACAACAAACTTTCCCAAAAACTCCTTCAACACATAGTTCATTAATCTCATGAAAGTACTAGGAATATTTGTTAAACCGAAAGGTATCACTAACCATTCAAAGAGACCATGCCTAGTTTTGAAAGTCGTTTTCCATTCATCACCTTCTTGCATTCGAATTTGGTGATAACCACTCTTCAAATCCACTATGGAGAAATAGCCGCCCCACTAAGCTCATCAAGCATGTCTTCCAACCTTGGTATGGGAAACCAATACTTAATAGTAATCTGATTTATAGCCCTAATATCAATGCACATTCTCATAGTGCCATATTTCTTAGGCACCAACAAACTAGGGACATCACAAGGACTCATTGATTCTCGAATGTACCCTTTCTCTAGAAGCTCTTGAACCTATTTTTGAAGTTCTTTGGCCTCCTCTTGGTTTAGTCTATAAGCGGGACGGTTTGGAAGAACTACTTTGGGCTCAAAATCAACTCTATGCTCAATCCATCGAAAGGGTGGAAGGCCTTGAGGTAACTCCTCGGGAAAAACATCTTGAAATGCATTAAGGAGTTGTGTAACTTCCATAGGAACCACTCCTACCTCCTCTATTCTTTCTTTGAACAAAATGAGGACAATCGGCCCTCCTTCACAAAGACTCTTCCTCAACTCATTCTTTGACAAAAACAAGTTGGTCTTCGACTTTTGTTCCCTCTTAGCTTCCTCATCTTTGCTAATTGCTTTGGACTAAGAGGCATTAAAATGAAATTCTTGCCTTGGTGCTTCAGTGAGTACTCATTGGTGCAACCATCATATAATGCTCTCCAATCGGATTGCCATGGTCTTCCTAACAAAATATGGCTTGCACTCAATGGTACTACATCAAATAGGGCTTGATCTTCATAGCACTCAATAGGAAAATCAATCTTTACTTGCTTGGATACCTTCAAAACTCCATGGTCATTCAACCAACTCAATTGGTATGGATTCGGGTGCATGGTGGTCTCCAAATTCAACTTGTCCACAAGCTCTTGAGAAGCCACATTTGTGCAACTCCCTCCATCAATGATGAGTGAGCACACTTTATCTTTGATTAGGTATCGACTCAAGAAAATATTTTCCCTTTGCTCATTGTCTCCATGGGTGTGAGAAACTAGAGATTTCCGAATCACCATCAGCAAAGGTCTTTCTTGTGCTAAGCATCTCTCAGCCATATCAACTTCTTCCTCTCCCTCTTCAAAGGTGGTGGATGCTTCATCTTCATCCTCACTAATTAACTCATTTGTGGCCTCCCTAAAGATCATAACTCGTTTATTGGGGCATTGAGAGGCAATGTGGCCATGTCCGAGACATTTGAAGCATTGGATGTCCCTTGCTCTCGACCTTTGAACTCCATCTACCACTTTTTTTTCCTCCACGGTTTTGATGGTAACTCCCTTGTTACTTGCCCCCTTGAAGTTGGTTATCTTCTCATTCTCCTTGGTTTGGTACTTGGGATAGGTAAACTTCCTTTGAAGGGTGAACTTGGTAGCCACCTTCTTTCCTTTTCTCAATCTTTGCCACTCCACCTTCACGGCCATTTGGATAACACCCTCCATGGTGTCAATTGGTTGCAACTCCATAATGTCTTCTATATCACGGTGGAGACCTTTAATGAACCTTGCTATGACTTGGTCCTCTGTTTCTTCAAGTCCATATCGAGTCTTCAAAGTTTCAAATTTGGCCAAATACTCATCAACCGTCGATGACCCTTGTCTCAAACTTTGCACTTGATAAAACAACTCTTGGCGGTAATGTAGTGGCACAAATTTCTTTCTCATCAAAGTTTTCATTTCCCTCCATGTATCAACTTCTTCCATGCCATCTCTCCTTCGCTGAGCCTTAAGGTTCTCCCACCACAAGTGAGCATAACCATTAAGCTCAAGTGCCACAAGCTGAATTTTTGCTCCATCGGAATAATCATAGCACTCAAAAATCTTCTCCACCTTTTAAATCCATTCCATGAATTCATCACCTTGGCTGGACCCTTTGAAAGGGGGAATGGACACTTTGTCATTCTTCAACTCATCTTTGGTGGAAATCCTTGGATTAAAATCGGATTCATCATCATCAAAATCTTCATCATCAAAATGTGGTCTCCTAGCACCCACATTTCTTCTCCTTGCGGTTTGATGGTGGTATTGTGGTCGGTCAGTATTTGGTTGGGGCCTTTGTGCCAATGTAAATTTTTGTAACATCAGCCTTATCTCTTCCTTAAAAGTATCCATTTTCTGTTGCAAAGATGGTTCAACAATAGGTGGTGGTTGAGGAGCAACCGGTTGACTAGTTGAAGCTTCCCGGTTTTGGTGTTGTTGCGCTCCACTTCTGGTCATCATAATACCAAGTAAATTATAACCAAAATGTAACCAAAACACTGATCAATCAAGCTCTGATACCACGCTGACGTGCCTCCAAAAGAGGGGTCAAAAATCAGACCAATGACAATGGAGTACTTCAAGCAAGTACCTTACTTGCAAGTAGGAGGTGGCAGTTGCTACTTTCCAGCAGCTGCTTCAGATTAGCGACGATCCAACTTCTTCTACAGAGCTCCAATGAAGCTGATTTTTGGACACCTTACTCTCACATATATCTATTTTTTCTCCTCCAAATTTCAGCTCAAAAGCCTCTATGCAACTCGAGATCTCGTATGAAAGTTGCTCGGAGGTCGGTGGGAATCGACAGATTGAGTTTTCAGCAAAGAAATGTGTGTAACTTTCAAACCCGAACTCCTTTTCTATTGATTTTTCCTCCCTTAGAATCCTAATGAAAAGGGGGTGATTTTGGCAGTGGTTTTAGTAACTTTGGTGTTGGAGATGATGGAGAAAAGATGGAAGACAAATTTGGGAGGTGTCAAAGGTATGTAACTTTCAAACCCGAACTCCCTTTCTATTGATTTTTCCTTCCTTAGAATCCTGATGAAAAGGTGGTGATTTTGGCGGTGGTTTTAGTAACTTTGGTGTTGGAGATGATGGAGAAAAGATGGAAGACAAATTTGGGAGGAGTCAAAGGTGTACCAATCTGCACCTTTGTTTTGATCGAACTCCACAAGGAGTGTCTCCAACCGAGCTGGGATGTGCGTTTTAACTCACTTACTCTCTAGATCTACTACCTTAGAGGGAGCAGGGCAAGGAGGGACAGTAAGATCTTCAACTAAAATGGACAAGGATTGAAGAAATAGTGGCTCACTCACTCGGATCTCTCCAAGAAAAGCTTGGCCGATTGTTCCTTAACAAAGAGGCGAAGAATTTCTCTCCAAAAGCTATGGTTTTTTTTTATCAAAATGTTCATTAGTTGCTCAACAGCTCGAAATGTAATATATATAGTACTCCATTAGTGTTACAAAATAAGGGAAAAAGAAAAAGAAAACAAATGACAAATAAAAGGGTAATGTGCCACTCGGCTAGGGCATTGTGAATGGCCGAGTATGCTTCATTTGTGTGGTCCATGGATTCTAGCATCACCACTTCATTTCTCATGCAAAAGTTCCTTATCTAAAACCATGCAAATCTTCAAAAACATCAACATGCTATTCTCCCAAAAACATCAGCATAAATCATACCAAAAGAGGATTGAACACATGGCCTAGCAGGGGTGCTGTTCAGGAGGGCCGAGAGGGACTTCACTTGAGGTGTCTCCTCTATGTGTCTAAACCAATAAATTGAAGGGCTTTTCCCTGTCTTCAAATGTTGGTTCTCTTCCAAGATTAGCATAGAATTGATCCCTTACAAAATGAGCAAACAAGTTAGAAATCTCTCAGGCTCTCGATCTAGTGAAGGGACCTTGCGGCATATCAAGTCCTTATCTTGCCCATCCTATCAATCCAACAATCCTTCTCGCTCCCTGAATGGAATCTTTCTCCTCCCACGAGAGTATCTTTTCCTTAATATAATTATTCATGTTCTATTCTCCCATTTAATTCAACAGTCATTCTCTCTAATGTTACAAAATCTTTCTTCTCCCGCTAGAGCATTTTTTCCTTTCGCCTTCTAATCCAACGGTTCCTGTCTCGTCTGTGCTTTCGATCCAACCACCACCACTTTATCCGCACTTCCATTTAAATGATTATGCTTATTTTTTATGTTAGTATTTTCTTCCGCGGATGCCTTAACTCTCGCGATTCCACTGTACATTTATGCCCTTTTTTGTCCACTTGTTGTGGATGCATACTCCTTGACCGAACAGGTTTTTCGCTGAAAATAGACATTCCGGTCGAGTAAGCTAACTGAACCCTTGACCGCGTTGCGTCAAAATACCCAATGTCCCCTATATTTTATGTTTTTGGTCAAACCTTGTGACTGCGTCTCGACAGATGACTCGATCGTAAAATCGACGAATTTGATGGATTCAAAGTCTAATCTTTTTCGATCGCGATATTCAACCACAACCTTGACCACGTTGTGCCCGAAAACCATCAAATATAATCTGAAATGTGTTTCAGTCAATTTCTCCAACCCCCACTCTGACTGTGGTTTGACCGAAGATGCAAAGAGTAGTCTGTAATGCATTTTTGATCGAGATATTCGACCCCAACCCTAACCTCAATGTGACCGAAACATCCCAGGACATATTTTACTCTTCTCCAAATGCCGGCATTCCATTAAAAATAAATTCTTATTTTTTTTATTCTTTTTATTTTATTTCAAATACCCCTTTTATTTAATTACTCCCTATTTAATTTACCCCCAATAGATCTTAACCAAATTTCCCACTTCACCACTTCTAATAATTTCCTTCCATTAAATCCTCAATAATTATCCAATTAATCGATATAATTATACTCTAACTTATTACTTTTCTAAACTTATTTTCGGGGTATTCCATTCCATAGTGAAAATTCTCCAAATAATCCTACTATATCCTAATTAATTTTGCAATTATCTTGACTTAATTCCTTTATGGAAAATCGTGGTATTATAATGTCACTCTCAAGTAGATTTGTGGTCGATTGATTGTGAATTTGTTGTCAAACGATTTTGTGAAAAGTTGAAAAATTGTTAGCCATGCTTGATTTGCAGTTGACTGGTAAAATAGTGGTCGAGTAAGAATGTATAGAGTCGCCAGAAAACAGGTATATGTCATGTTTTTGTTGGAGGGAAAATCATTAGTCATCATCTTAAGACTGATGGGGTTTGACACCTCATGCATTGGGAACTATAGATAGGTTAAACACTCTTCTATGAGAGAATGGAAGGAAGAAAATCATAAGAGAGGGAAAAGAAGTGTGAGAGGAAAAGTGAAGGAAGCCCTGAGGAAGAAGAAGAAGAGAAGAATTTGGTTTGGATAAAGAGGCAGTTTGGAGAAGAAGAAACCTAAAGGAAGTTAGTATCTTCTGATCTTCTCCAAGGAATTGAGGTAAGAAATGATTGTATGTTGTTTGCCTCTTTGGATGCATCACAAGAATTGGTTATTGTTCTTGAAAATTTTATATCGTGTTTGATAGTTGTTAAACCCAAATGATCATGTGGTTACTTAAGGATAGATTTTTTCATGGTTGTGATTATTAGATATTAAATTGTGTTGATGTTTGATATTTGTATGTGATAAATGCTAAGTTAAATTGATCATGTTGACGGTTGAAAATATGTTTTATCGAAGATATGTTAAGCTTTATGTATGTAATAATGTTAATGCATCATAGTTTTCAAAAGGCATTACGAAAACGATTTACTATGCACATGGTAATTCAAGTAAAGAAAGATAAAGAAGATTAAGAATTTTAATGAGAGCGGCTATGGTAGACAAGTCCCCATTGAGAGGCTTTGGATATTTGACTTATTGAAAGAGGTTGTGTTGGACATGATCCCCATTGATAGAGGCATTGGTATATTTATTCCTCAATGATGGCGGCTATGAGTCAAGTTGATATGCCGCGAGCTCCCTTGACTAGATCGAGAGCCCGGGAGATTTCTAATTTGTTTGCTCATTTTGCAGGGGATCAATTCTATTCTAATCTTGAAGGAGAACCAACATTTGAAGACATGGAGAAGCCCTTCAATTTATTGGTTTGGACACAGAGAGGAGATACCTCAAGTGAAGTCCCTCTCGGCCCTCAAGAAAAACACTCCCACTAAGGCCGTGAGTTCAATCCTTTTTTTTGTATAATTTATGTTGATGTTTTTGGAGAATATCATGCTGGTGTTTTGAAGATTTGCATGGTTAAAGAAAAGGAACTTATTGCAAGAGAAATGAAGTGAAGATATGGACCACTCAAGCTAGACATAATCGGCCATTCACAATGCCCTAGCCGAGTGGCACATTACCATTTTTTTTTGTCATTTTTTTTCTTTTTTCCCTTATTTTGTAACCCTAATGTTGCACTATAAATATTACATTTCGAGATGCTAAGCAACTAGTGAACATTTGCTAAAGAAAACCCTAGTTTTTGAAGAGAAACTCTTCACCTCTTTGTTGAGGAGCAATTGGCCAAGCTTCTTGGAGAGATTCGAGTGAGTGAGCCACCATTTCTTCAATCCTTGTTCATTTTGGTTGAAGATTTTACTGTCCCTCCTTGCCCTGCTCCTCTAAGGTAGTAGATCTAGAGAGTAAGTGAGGTAAAAAGCACATCTCAGCCCAGTTGGAGACACTCCTTGTGGAGTTCAATCAAAACAAAGGTGCAGATCGGTTCAACTTTGACTCCTCCCAAATTTGTCTTGCATTTTTATCCATCATTCCCAACACCAAAGCCACTAAAACCACTGCCACCTCCTACTTGCTTGAGCTCTAGAGAAGAAGTTGGAGCTCTGGAGAAGAAGTTGGATCGTCGCTAATCTGAAGCAGCTGCTGGAAAGTAGCAGCTGCCACCTCCTACTTGCTTGAGCTACTTGCTTGTAGTTTCTCCATTTTATTGATCCGAATTTTTGACCCCTCTTTTGGAGGCACGTCAACGTGGTAACGAGCTTAATTGATCTTTGTTTGGTTACAATTTGGTGATAATTTACTTGGTATTATGATGACAAGAAGTGGAGCTCAACAACACCAAAACCGGGAAGCTTCAACTAGTCAACCGGTTGCTCCTCAACCACCACCTATTGTTGAATCATCTTTGCAGCAGCATATGGATTCTTTTAAGGAAGAGATAAGGTTGATGTTACAAAAATTTACATTGGCACAAAGGCCCCAACCAAATGCTGACCGACCACAATACCACCATCAAACCGCAAGGAGAAGAAATGTGGGTGCTAGGAGACCCCATTTTGATAATGAAGATTTTGATGATGATGAATCTGATTTTAATCTAAGGATTTCCACCAAAGATGAGTTGAAGAATGTCAAAGTGTCCATTCCCCCTTTCAAAGGGTCCAGTCAAGGTGATGAATTCATGGAATGGATTGAAAAGATGGAAAAGATTTTTGGGTGCTATGATTATTCCGATGGAGCAAAAATTCAACTTGTGGCACTTGAACTTAATGGTTATGCTCACTTGTGGTGGGAGAACCTTTAGGCTCAGTGGAGGAGAGATGACATGGATGAAGTTGATACATGGAGGGAAATGAAAAATTTGATGAGAATGAAATTTGTGCCACTACATTACCGACAAGAGTTGCTTATCAAGTGCAAAGTTTGAGACAAGGGTCATCGACGGTTGATGAGTATTTGGCCGAGTTTGAAACTTTGAAGACTCGATGTGGACTTGAAGAACCAGAGGACCAAGTCATAGCAAGGTTCATTAAAGGTCTCCATCGTGATATAAGAGACATTGTGGAGTTGCAACCACTTTACACCATGGAGGGTGTTATACAAATGGTCGTGAAGGTGGAGCGACAAAGGTTGAGAAAGGGAAAGGAGGTGGCTACCAAGTTCACCCCTCAAAGAAAGTTTACCTATCCCAAGCCCCAAACCAAGGAGAATGCAAAGACAACAAACTTCAAGGGGGCAAATAACAAGGGAATTACCATTAAAACAGTGGAGGGCCAGAAAATTGTAGATGGAGTTCCAAAGCCGAGAGCAAGGGACATCCAATGCTTCAAGTGTCTCGGACATGGCCACATTGCCTCTCAATGCCCTAATAAACGAGTTATGATCTTTAGGGAGGCCACAAATGAGTTAATTAGTGAGGATGAAGATGAAGCATCCACCACCCTTGAAGAGGGAGAAGAAGAAGTTGATATGGCCGAGAGATGTTTGGCACAAGAAGGGCCTTTGTTGATGGTGATTCAGAAATCTCTAGTTGCTCACACCCGTGGAGACAATGAGCAAACGGAGAATATCTTTTTTAGCAGATGCCTAATCAGAGACAAAGTGTGCTCACTCATCATGGATGGAGGGAGTTGCACAAATGTGGCATCTCAAGAGCTTGTGGACAAGTTGAAGTTGGAGACCACCATGAACCCGAATCCATACCAATTGAGTTGGTTGAATGACCGAGGAGTGTTGAAGGTATCCAAGCAAGTAAAGATTTATTTTGCTATTGGGGGCTATGAAGATCAAGCCCTATTTAATGTAGTACCAATGAGTGCAAGCCATATCTTATTGGGGAGACCATGGCAATCCGATCGGAGAGCAATGTATGATGGTTACACAAATGAGTACTCACTCAAGCACCAAGGTAAGAATTTCATTTTAATGCCTCTTAGTCCGAAGCAATTAGCCAAAGATGAGGAAGCTAAGAGGGATCAAAAGTCCAAAACTAACTTGTTTTTGTCTAAAAATGAGTTGAGGAAGAGTCTTTGTGAAGGAGAGCCGATTGTCCTCATTTGGTTCAAAGAAAGAATGGAGGAGCTAGGAGTGGTTTCTATGGAAGTTGCACAACTCCTTAAAGCTTTTCAAGATGTTTTCTCTAAGGAGTTACCTCAAAGAATTCCACCGTTTCGAGGGATTGAGCATAGAGTTGATCTTGAGCCAGGAGTAGTTCTTCCAAACCGTCCCGCTTATAGACTAAACCCGGAGGAGGCCAAAGAACTTCAAAAACAGGTTCAAGAACTTCTAGAGAAGGGGTACATCCGTGAATCAATGAGTCCTCGTGCCGTTCCTAGTTTGCTGGTGCCTAAGAAAGATGGCACTATGAGAATGTGCGTTGATAGTAGGGCTATAAATCAGATTACTATTAAGTATCGGTTTCCCATACCGAGATTGGAAGACATGCTTGATGAACTTAGTGGGGCGGCTATTTTCTCCAAAGTTGATGTGAAGAGTGGTTATCACCAAATCCGAATGCAAGAAGGTGATGAATGGAAGACGGCTTTCAAGACTAGGCATGGTCTTTTTGAATGGTTATTGATGCCTTTCGGTTTAACAATTGCTCCCAGTACTTTTATGAGGTTAATTAACCATGTGTTGAAGGAGTTTCTGGGAAAATTTATTGTGGTTTACTTTGATGACATTCTTGTGTATAGCTTGAATTTAACTTTGAGCATCTAAGATTGCTATTTGAAACCTTGAGAAAGGAGAAACTATTTGGGAATCTTAAAAAGTGGTCTTTTGCTCAAGAAATAGTGCATTTCTTAGGATTCATACTTTCAAAAGATGGCATGGAGGTGGATGAAGCCAAGGTGGTGGCCATTAAGGAGTGGCCGATTTCAAGGAGCATTTCGGATGTGAGGAGTTTTCATGGATTAGCCTCTTTTTATAGGCGGTTCATTCAAAACTTTAGCACCCTCATGGCTCCCATGACTGATTGTTTAAAGAAAGGGAGAGAATTCCAATGGAGTGAGGCATGTCAAAGAAATTTTGAATACATCAAGCAAAAATTGTGCCAAGCTCCCATCCTTTGACTACCCGATTTCAATAAGGTATTTGAATTGGAATGTGATGCTTCGAGACTAGGGATTGGTGCTGTCCTAAAGCAAGAAGACAAGCCAATTGCCTTCTTTAGTGAAAAGTTGAAAGATGCCACACTCAACTACTCAACCTATGACAAGGAGGTCTATGCGGTTATCCGAGCATTGGAGGTATGACAACATTATTTACTTCCTAAAGAGTTTGTTATTCACTCAGACCAACAAGATTTGAGGCACCTCAAGAGTTAAAACAAGTTGAATAGAAGACATGCAAAGTGGCTTGAGTTTCTTGAACGGTTTCCCTACATCATTAAGTACAAGAAAGGAGAGACCAATGTTGTTGCCGATGCACTTTCTAGGAGGTGCAACCTTCTAACCAAATTGAATACAAGAATAATGAGATTTGAATGGATCAAAGGTGCATATTTCGAAGATGAAGACTTCAAGGAGATCTACCAAAATTTATCTCAAGGCAAGACCGAGGGCACTTACCATCTCATTGATGGATATCTTTGTAAAAGTAGCCGAATTTGTGTGCCGAGGGGGAGCCTTCGAGAGTCTTTGATAAAAGAAGCTCATGAGGAAGGTTTAGCATGTCACTTTGGTGAAAAGAAGACATTAGATGCCTTGAAGGAGCATTTCTTTTGGCCACACCTTCAAAGAGATGTTCACAAAGTGGTGGAGAAATGCATTACTTGCAAGAAGTCCAAGAGCCGATTACTACCCCAAGGACTTTATATGCCATTACCGGTTCCAAACTATCCTTGAATTAAGGTGAGCATGGATTTTATTTTGGGGTTGCCACGCACTAGTAGATCCAAAGATTCAATTTTTGTGGTTGTGGATAGATTTTCAAAGATGGCACATTTCATACCTTATTCCAAAGTTGATGATTCAAGCCATATTGCCGATTTGTTCTTCCGAGAAGGGGTGAGACTTCATGGTGTTCCCAAATCTATTGTGTTGGTTCGGGATACCAAATTCCTTACTGCTTTTTGGGGAAGTTTATGGAGGAAGATTAGCACTAAGCTCCTTTTTAGCACTTCCTTCCATCCCCAAACTTATGGCCAGACGAAAGTTGTTAATAGGACTCTCAGAACATTATTAAGGAGCATCCTTAGAGGAAAGCTAAAGGATTGGGATTTGCAACTCCCTTATGTGGAGTTTGCATATAATCGAAGCATGCACACTTTCACTTAGAAAAAACCCTTTGAAGTTGTGTATGGCTTTAATCCTTTAACTCCCTTGGACCTCATTCCTATTAGATCCAAGGAGATGATCAATGTTGAGGGAGAAACCAAGGCCGAGCACATTAAATCTTTGCATGAATCGGTGAGGAAGTCAATTGAAAAAAAGAATGAATCCTATGCTAAACAAGCCAATAAGGGCAGAAAAGAAGTGATCTTCAATGAAGGGGATCTTGTATGGCTTCATCTACGCAAGGATAGGTTTCCACACAAAAGGAAATCCAATCTCATGCCTAGAGTCGATGGGCCTTTCCGAGTGCTACAAAGGGTGAACAACAATGCCTACAAAATTGACCTCCCCGGAGACTATGGAGTGTCGACCACTTTCAATGTACAAGACTTGTCACCCTATATTGAAGATGAAAATGTCCAAGAGAAATCTGAAGAAGAACTTGATTTGGGGACAAATCCTCAACAACCCTGAGAGGATGATATGCCGCGAGGTCCCTTGACTAGATCGAGAGCCTGGGAGATTTCTAATTTGTTTGCTCATTTTGCAGGGGATCAATTCTATTCTAATCTTGAAGGAGAACCAACATTTGAAGACATGGAGAAGCCCTTCAATTTATTGGTTTGGACACATAGAGGAGATACCTCAAGTGAAGTCCCTCTCAGCCCTCAAGAAAAACACTCCCACTAAGGCCGTGATTTCAATCCTTTTTTTGGTATAATTTATGTTGATGTTTTTGGAGAATATCATGCTGGTGTTTTGAAGATTTGCATGGTTAAAGAAAAGTAACTTATTGCAAGAGAAATGAAGTGAAGATATGGACCACTCAAGCTAGACATAATCGGCCATTCACAATGCCCTAGCCGAGTGGCACATTACCCTTTTTTTTTGTCATTTTTTTTCTTTTTTTCCTTATTTTGTAACCCTAATGTTGCACTATAAATATTACATTTCGAGCTGCTAAGCAACTAGTGAACATTTGCTAAAGAAAACCCTAGTTTTTGAAGAGAAACTCTTCACCTCTTTGTTGAGGATCAATTGGCCAAGCTTCTTGGAGAGATTCGAGTGAGTGAGCCACCATTTCTTCAATCCTTGTTCATTTTGGTTGAAGATCTTATTGTCCCTCCTTGCCCTGCTCCCTCTAAGGTAGTAGATTTAGAGAGTAAGTGAGGTAAAAAGCACATCTCAGCCCGGTTGGAGACACTCCTTGTGGAGTTCAATCAAAACAAAGGTGCAGATCGGTTCACCTTTGACTCCTCCCAAATTTGTCTTGCATTTTTATCCATCATTCCCAACACCAAAGCCACTAAAACCACTGCCAATATCACCCCATATTCATCAGGTTTCCAAGGAAAGATGAATCATCAAAAAAGGAGTTTGGGTCCAGAAGTTACATACCTTTCTTTGCTGAAGACTCAATCTGCTGATTACCACCGACCTCCGAACAGCTTTCGTGCGAGATCTCGAGTTGAATAGAGGATGTTGAGCTCATTTTTGGAGGAGAAAAACTAGATATATGTGAGAGTGAGGTGTCCAAAAACCAGCTTCATTGGAGCTCTGGAGAACAAGTTGGATCGTCGCTAATCTGAAGCAGCTGCTGGAAAGTAGCAGCTGCCACCTCCTACTTGCTTGAGCTACTTGCTTGTAGTTTCTCCATTTTATTGATCCGAATTTTTGACCCCTCTTTTGGAGGCACGTCACAAGTTTCTAATGATGAAATGAAATAAAAAGGAAAATAGTAAAGAAAGGAAACTAAAATAGATTATTTTATTTAAAGTGCATTTCATGATTCATGATGCATGTCATTTCTTACTAAGTATTAGAGGTATAGTTTAAGTCTTGTAATGTAGGTGAGCATGGTAAAGAAAGAAAGAAGTAGTTGATGGAGGATTTATGTGTGACGGTTCTTGTGTTGGTTGGGCCAAAGAGAAAAGGAAATATGTAAACATTTTTTAAACATATTTGTAAAATGTAAAGATTTTCAAGAAGAAATTTTATGCATGGTCTTGGATCACATTTTTCTTAAATGTTAGTTTTATTGAAAGCCTTCCACTGCACCTTTTAATACAAAGAAATGTGTTTTAAATCTCAATGTTTTAAGTAAAGTTAAAATGGGTCATGATAAAAGTACCTTTTCTAATAGTGTGATTTAAATCTTAGACAACGCCTATGGGTGGAATATATGAAGGACTACAATTTTTCTTTATAATATTATCTTGAAAAGATCAATATTGTGGCTAATGCCTTGAGTCTTTATCCTCAAGGGTCTATTTCTTGTCTTATGTTGGATGATTGGAAGAGATGCTTAACTATTGGAGATTACAAGCTACAGTACTAGGAGGATGGCAAAATAGTTCGAGTTTTTAATTTAGTTGTGTCTCCTACACTTCTACAAAAAGTGAAAGTTATACATAAGTTTCATGGTGAATTAAAAGAGAGACTTGAGAAGATTCAAGCTAGTGAGTAGTTTGATAGTTAGGAGATCAATTCTGACATATTTCTATTTTTCAAGAATTGAGTTATGGTCTCTAATGATTTGGATTTGAGGCAGGTAGTCTTAGCAGAATGTCATAAATCAAGATTTTTAATTCATCCCAATAGCCAAAAAATATATCACGACTTAAAACATCAGTGTTGGTAGATTGAAATGAAATGGGATGTAGTTGAATATGTATCAAAGTGTTTGACTTATCAGTAGATTAAGGCTAAGTATCAGAGTCCAGCTGGGCTGTTGCAATCTCTACTATTCTTGAGTAGAAATGGGATAAAATTACCGTGGATTTTGTGACTGGCTTTCCAAGGATGGTGCAGAAATTTGATATTATATCGGTAATTGTTGATAGATTAACAAAATCTATACATTTTCTTTTGGTCAAAATAAATTTGTCTTTGATGAATCTGAGTAAGTTATATGTTAAGAGCATCATTTGTCTTCACAATATTCCCTCAAGTATTGTTTCTGATAGAGATCCAAGATTCACGTCGAAATTTTAGAGAGTCCTTAAGAGAGCTTTGGGTACGTAGTTAAATTTAAGCACAACACATCATCCTCAGACAAATGTTTAGTCGAGTGTATGATCCATATTCTCGACGATATGTTGATATCTTTTATTCTAGATTTCGGTGATAGTTGGGTGAATCACTTACCTTTGGTGGAGTTTGTTTGTAACAATAGTTATCATACTTGTATCGGTGTTTGGCCATATGAAGCTTTATATTAGAGACCGTGTAAATCCCTTTTATATTTGGCTGAGACCAAAGAGCTTGTCACTCTCGGGCCTGATTTGATTCAAGAAACGACTGAGAAAGTCTAAGTAATTAAAGAATGAATAAGTACTGTTCAGAGTTAGGAGAAGAGTTATGTAGACCTCCGAAAGAGAGAGGTAAAGTTTGAAGCTGATGACTTTGTGTTTTTAAAAGGGCAACATCATCATGGTATAAGTCATTTTGGTGTGAAAGGAAAGTTAGCCTCAAGATATATAGATCATTTTTTTTATCGTTGAGCAGATTGTTAAAGTGGCTTATCAATTGGATTTACTGTCACAATTGAACTGTGTTCGCAATGTATTCCATGTCTCTATGCTAAGGAAGTACATTCTAGACTCATCATATGTTATTTCTTGAACTAAAATACTTATTCAGGAGGATGTATCTTTTGAAAAAGAACCTAAGAGAATTTTGGGTCGTGAGATCAGAATTCTGCGTCACTGTGAGATAACATTGGTTTAGGTTCAGTGGAATAACCATAGTGAAAGAAAAGCCACTTAGAAAATTAAATGTAAGATGATGGTGAAGTATCCCCATTTATTTAAAGACACTATTGAAATTGTTCTAAATTTCAGAGATGAAATTTCATAAGTGGGGGAAAATGTAATAACTGACATTTTTTTTTCATATATGGAAAGAATTTTGAAAGGAATTTCCTTCCCCAAATACCTGGGAAAGGTACGAACACAGGGAAGGAAATTCCCTTCCTTTTCTTTCCTATTAAAGTAGGAACATTTCACCCTCCCTATCACTATCTGTCTCTTATCTTTTATCTCTCTTCCTCTACAAAAATTCCTTTTGTGTACAAGTCTTCCAATGTGATTTGGAGAAATTCCTTGGAGGGTTTCAGAGGAGAATCTTGGATGGATTGCTCTCCTCGGTAAGTTGACTTTATCTCTCCTCTATAACTTTGATTTTTAGCTATGATCTTTGAACCTTTTACAACATTCTTTTTGGTGTTTAAAAAGAAATTGAGCTCAAATTAGCAAGCAACTTTCGGTGCATGTTCAAAATAGGAAGTTGTTGAATTCCACAATCTTGGTCGTAGCTTCCTTGGTCGGAAACAAGAAGGCCAAAAGTATAAAAATTTGGACTTTTCTCATTGGCGTTTGTTTGTTATGGCAATTTTGACTAGATTATTGGATTGTTGAATTGAGTTGTTAAATATAAAATTTTGGTATGGGAAAAACTAGCGATTTTGCCAAATTCTTGGAGAAATCCAGCGAGTTCTTTTTAGATGGCATCGGGGGAAAGAAGTCTATCCACGACTCACCAAATGCTAAGTCACGTTGTAAACCACCTTCGAGCTTGCCTTGATGAGTGGCAGGTCGAGACTTATGAGGTCGCCAAAGTCAAGGAAGATGATGCTCGTGACTCGTCAGTGTGGACTGTGGCTCGGCTACTTGGGATACGGTCCAAGTTCTTTTCTTTGGCCGTGGTTCATCCAGTGTTGGGCTAGGGTTCACACCCAGTTTTGGTCATGGTCCAACTTCTTTTAGGCCATGATTGAGTGCTTACTTTGAGCCCAAATTGAGATTTTTTCTACAAAAAAAAAGGATTATTTTTAAGCAAAAATTGAGAATTTAAGGTATAAAATTTTAAGCCAAAATTTAACAATTTTATTTTTGTTAGGTACGAAAAATTTAATTTAAAATTAATGAACTCTTGGATTTGAGCTATTGAATAATTAGGTTTTGGCTAGTGGCAGGCCCACTTCAAGGTAGAGATTTAATTTTATGTACCGCATTACACATTTTTTTAAAATAATATTTTTAGACATGTCCTCATATAAAAAGTAACGTGTCCATTTGATGGCTCGTCTAGTTTTTTTTTATATTATGTAATTTTTCACTAGACATATTTTATTAAGCATGAACATAAATCATATGGATCAACTTGGTCGTGTGAATCAAATTTGATTGACCTGAATTGTGGTCCTATTTTATTTTACTCACATTTGACTATGAGAGGATGTGTTTGTTTACTATTAACTAGAGTAATGAGACAGTTTTATGTGTTGTGTCCCTAGACACAAAACTCTAAACCTGATTAGGGACTTTCTGTGACTTTCGCAATGGCAGAGTATCGCTATTGTTATGTGATATGTCTATGGTATAGTGTACCCAGAGTCTATGAGTGACTTCATTTTCATTGAGATTTTTATGTATTACAGCAAATGTCTATTTTTAATTACATACCACATTATAGTGGGTTGTTCAAACGCGTGTCCTTTTATATAATTTTCTAAAATGAATATATAAAACATTATTTTCATGACAAACATGTTTAATCATTGTTTTAATTTAACTGATGAATATAAAACTTTATCCCTATTGAGTTTATTCGACTCACCCCAAATGACTCTTTTCTTTTAAAACTTTATCAGCAGGATTTTCAATTACCAACTCAGGAGTCATTTTGGTGAACACTATTTCTGGACTTTGAGAGTTATTTTTGTGAGGTTAGACCTTATAATATCTCAGGATTTTCCCCAATTTGGAATGATATTGTTTTAACGGTTAAGTTGAATTTTGTATGGTGCAAGTCAAGTTGGACATGTTATAGTTGAGGAAACTATATTATTGTTGCAAACATATTTAAGTGGTTGCCAAAAAGTAGGGAGAATTCTACAGTAATCAGAAAAAAAAGGGTTAAGTGCTGAAGAGTACATGGTTGTGGTTATTAGGAGGCAGCCGTGAATAGGACGAGGATATTTGGTTGAAGGTTATGTAATGGGTATGTAATACCACGACTTTTTATATTGGGATTTATTAAGGATAATTGAAAAGTAATTAGTAATAATTGGATTAAATGAGAAATTATCAGGGTATTACCAAGGACGTATTCGTGAGTTTTTAATTTAAAGAATTTGTTAAGATTAAATGAAAATTACCATAATTTTAATGTTTGGAATTTTTTATAATCGTTTTACATTAAAGATTTATTGAATAAAAAATAGAGAGGGGTTAATGTAATACCCTGAATCTTTATATCGAAATTTAATAAGAATAATTAGAAAGTAAATTGGGACAATTGGAATTATTGGGTAATTATCAGGGTATTACCAATGACGTATTCGTGAGTTTTTTTAATTTAAGAAATTTGTTAGGATTAAATGGAAATTACCGTGATTAAAATAAATATATTAATTTGATGAATTAAATTATAATGTTTGGAATTACTTATAATCATTTTTAAATTAATGATTTATCGTTTTAAATTAAGGATTTATTGAATAAAAATAGAGAGGGGCCAAATTATAGGGGGATTAAAGTGAGATTAGAACTAATATTGGATTAAATAACTTTAATTGTTGGATTAATTAGAAGATTTAAATAATTGGGGATGGATATTTGGAGGGAGAAAAACCAGTTCACGCCATTTTGGCTTTGGTCTGGTTCAGATTTCATTAAAGGAGTTTCTTTTCATTTGGCCTTCGGCCACTCAGTCACGAGGGAGAGAGGGGAGACGAAGGGAGAAATTGGGAGATGGAGAGGAGAGCTCGACGGTGAGCTCGGGAGACGTTCGGCGCAGGCGAGCGGAGGGCGACGAACGGTGGACGAGGGGTCCGGTGCGTTGCTAGCTGCGTCATGGGTCGCAGTTAGGGCTCGGGAGGCAAGGCTTCACGGGGTGAATTGGAGCTTTGCCGTGAAGTATTCCGATGACGAATCAAAGGTATGTTTGGTTGGGTCTTCTCCTCCTTTGCATTTCAGTTGGTTGGTCGTTGGCTGGAAGCGTGCACGGGATGAAGTTGGTGATTTTTGCAAGGGCAAGGGCGATTTTGGGGTGCAGATGGTGCTTGCGACCCGGGTGTGTCTGAACCCAGTTTGGCCAGCTCGGATTAGACTGTTGTCTGCTATGCAAACAACCTCATGCTTTTGTCCAGCCTGGAGTTGCACCCTACGTGACCGACAGATTCTTGAAAGCAGAAAGAAACAACACGTGCTGTCGAGGGAATGATGGTGGCTGGTCGGGCACGCCTAGAAATGTCGCTCTCTACTTAAACAGAGAGTGTTTCCTCACTGGTTTGTTATACATATGGGAAGAGGCAAAGAAAGAGAAGCTGATTTGCTAAGTGGAAGGGAATGGCCGAGAGCTCCAGGTGAGTTTTCTTCTCGACTAGTTGGGTTTTTGGTTTTTATTCTTGACTGGGCTTGTTATTTTTCATGGGTTCTGTGATGGAGAGAATGGAAGGAGAAGAGGGGGAGTGAGCTGAGTTCTCTCTGACAGTTTGGCCGAGTGTTCATAGTTGTGTAGGTAACAAATTCTTCCTTGGATGTCATACTCCCTGTCATGTTTGAGTTTGTGTTATGAGAATTGGTTATTGGGATTATTTGCTGAATATAGAATATTAGCCTATTTGGCACTGGTTTTGAGTATTTGGAGGTGTAAAATGTGGATTAAGGAATATATATATGTAAACTCTATTGTGGTGCTGCTCTTGGAATGTTGGTCTGGATTATTATTTTGTGAAGTTTGAATTATGGGTTTGTTTCTCTCTTTTAGCCATTTCCGAAAGCATGAACATACTCTACGTTTTGGTTGTTTGTGACATTATGATATTGTGGAAGCCTTGTGACGTTGTTCGTAATAGATGATATTACGTTGCCGTTCTATTTGTGTAAAGAGATTAATATGCATGTTATGTTGGTTGTTAAGTTATAGTTCATGAAATCTAATATGCATGTATATTGGGTTAAATTCATGCATAGTGAGATCAAGTTAAGTGTTCTACACAATTTGGTTAAATGTATGTTAATAATTTGATTAGTTTATTAGAATATGCTATGATTCGCTCTAGGCATTAACGAGTTCCTAAAACTACTAAGGATTAAGAATAGGAAAGATACGTTATGGTTATAAGTTGATTGATCAATTGATTAATGATGAAGGTTACTAATTTGTGAAGGTATTGAAAGGAGGAAGAAGGAAGAATGACAACTAAACGCTAATGCGCATTAAAGCTCGAGGTAAGAAAATAGGGGTGCTTTGTCCATTGAGGCCTTACACCACAAGTAGAGTGCGTGCGTTTTGTGTCCATTCATGAAATGCTTACTGTTAGATAGTTCCTTGGATGATTTTATATGTTAGTTTCTTGTTGATTTTGTGTAGTTCTTCTTGCTACTAATAGTGGTTATTTTCCATTATGTTTTCCTTGTCAATTCTTGTTGTAGGTCATTACTAGCTCTGTGATGTTTTCTTTTCGTTGATTTGTTCTATTTTATTGATTATTAAGTGATATAAGTGCTTTGTTGAAAGAAGTGATGAATGAGAAAAAGATGATGAATGTTAAGGATGTGAATGATGAGTGAATATGTGCAGTCTGGAAATAAGCTAGGACCTCTATTTTCGATACTGAGTGATTACTTGTTGTTTAGTTTCCGCTATCATGTTGTTATTCCTTGCTATTGCTCTTCCATTTATTATCCACTTTATCTCTCTGAACTGGTATGCTCACTTGTTAATCAATTTAGTTAAACGTTAATCTATGGTAACTAATTAGTTGATTAATCTGAACATATAAACCAATTGATTGTGTAATCCCAGCATGTAAATCGCTTAATTCTATGTTTATAATCTTCCGAGCATGTAAATTAGTTAGTTGTTTGACTCTTCTAATTCTAGCATGTTTATTTAATGATTAGCGCTCTAATTCTAACATGTTTATTTAATGATTAGCGTATAAATTGTAATCAATTGAGCATGTCAACCAAGCTAGTTAATTGGCTAAGTATGTAGATTAACTAGAAAGTTTAAATGTTAATTAGTGTTGTATGAGCATGTTAATTGGCCTAACTAATTTAGTTAACTTGAGCATGATAATCTGATTAGAGTAATTAACTTAATTAGAAATTGAGCATGGTAATCGAATCGCCTAACTAATTAATAGTTGTTAATTACTTCTTGAGCATGCCAATCTATTTAGGAATATTGAATCATTTATAGAGCATGTTTAATTGATTATTTATCATGTTTAATGGCTAGTATTCAATTGAGCATGTTAGTTAATTTATGCCCTACTTTAACATGCACGTCGCTTGTGATCAGTTGTATCTCTTTTATTATTGTGATTTGTATATTCGAGCTTGTTCCCCGTTGTTTAATTGGTTCTATAATTGCTTTATTCATATGCTGTATGTTATTGGGTGTTCCATTCCTTTTATTTGCTCTTTTAATTCAGTTACTGTCTTCTATATGAGCACTTCAATTCCTATTAAAGTTATGTTATATGCTTTGTGTGTCATGTTAGGTTGAGATCATGTTAATAGAAACCTAGTAGAGGGGTAACCCCTCGGGGTGGTACCCACATGCACGAGTGAGGAAAATGCTAAGAACAAGAATGTTCGGGATGACCTGGATACGCCCATCACTGAAGAAACCCTTTCGACGGGATACATCGGGAGGGAAGAAACCCTGAAGGCGGGATACACCGAAAGGGGAGGACTCTTAAAGGCGGGATACGCCGGAAAGGGGACGAAAAGGGAGTTGGGGTAGATGGGTAGTCCGGATCTAGCCTAGCAGCTAGGATACACCCTCACCTAGTCGGGAAAGGGACTAGCATGCACACAGGAGGTTAGAAGCCGATCAACTAGGCCATCTCAAAGGACAACCTCCAATCTCCAACTCGAAGTACGAGTAAAGAACCAAGAACCAATGAACGTAAGAAAAGAGTTGGTTTGGGTAGCCCCCATTCCAAGAAGAATTAAAGAGAGAAATACATAATTGTTTTCCTCAATTTCCTTACTAAACCTTTAGGCTTACAGTTACTTGTAGTGTAAGTACAAACGACGAACAGATAATAAGTAGACGATAAACATATAATGAAGTAGGGATAGATGATTTCGCATGCACGAGACTCGAAGCTGGCCAGGTAAGGAGAAAATGTGTAAACGTTTGTAATCACATTAGGTTTTATTATTTTGTACTTCATTGCTTAATTTACCCTTTAAATGTTTTAAAAACGCTTCCGCCATGTTTTACAAGGGTTTATTTCTTTACGCTTCTGCAAGATTTTAAACAGATGGTTTGATTATATTATTTACTCTTCCGAACATTTTATCAAAAGGGTTTTTCATAACAAGTTTTTAAGAAAAGAGTCAGTAGCGATCCGGTTGGACGCACTCTGATGCGTTTTGTTTTAAAAAGAAAGAAATTTCAAATTTTACGCATTTTCAAGGATTTACGAAAAATTTGGGTCGTTACAGTCAAACTATTAGGGATTAAATTGTAAGTGAATTAAATAAATTAAATAAATTATATTAAATGATAATGGGAGGGGATGAACTGGTTCACTGCTGAACCGGTTCAAGCTACCTGGTTCGGTTCAAGAGGCAATTTAAAAAAAGGGAGATTTCATTGTTGGCCTTTGGCCATTTGCGGGAAAGACAAGGCCCGAGAGAAGAGAGGACAAACGAGAGAGATGGAGGGGGGAGTGAATCGGGCAGCTCCTTCGTGACAGCGAACAAAAGAACGACAAGCGAGCAGTTGCGGTGTTGCGAGGTGGGTCTGAACGGCGAAGCGCAGGGTCGTGCGACGTAGGCTCGCTGATGGCCGACTAGTGACAACGAATGTGCAGGGATGGCGATGGCGAGGTGGATTGACGCCAGCATGGCGTTCGGCAGAGGAGAAATGGCGATGACGTCGAGGAGGCAGGGGTGTTAGTCTGGGCTGTTCGTGCTGGATCGGCCGAAGGCCATGGTCCAGCCTGTCGATTCTTCAATGCTGAATAGGTACTTCCTCTTCTGGTTTTGTCCTGATGAAATGACAGCGTGTCGGGCGTGGGGAACATCCTCTGAAAAAGCTGGAGAGAATTGTCAGGCATTTTTGGAGAACAAAAGAGCAGAGGACTTCTCTTTTCTAGAGAAGATGCTGAAGACAGATGGATGCTCCGGAGGATGGCCAAGAGCTTCTGAGAATGGCGAGAGAAAGTGGAGGGCTCTCTAGAGGTGGAGTCGAGAGTTGGAGAGGAGGGCAGTTTTGAGAAACGTCCTTTGTGAGCTGTGAGGTATTGCACCAACCTTATCCTAGATCTTTATGACCATTCATGCTCCGTTATTGGCCAATAAGTGGATAAATTACACAATTGTTGGAAGATTAATCACTATTGTGTTAGTCTTTGGTGATTTAGGTGCTGGAAAATGGATTTTCCTGTTAATGGTTGGTTGGGGGTGTTCTATTAAGAGTATTGACTTGTTGTTTTGTTATTGTCAACATGAAGGGCGTTAAGTTTATGATATGAGAAATTCTTTGGTGCTAGTTGTTGGAGATAAGTTATTAACTCATTTAGGCTGCTAATCTAATGTTGTATAAAGAATAATGAAACACCTTTTGTTAGTTATTGCTTGGAGTACGGATATGTTGGATTTAGTGTGGTTGCAGATCTATACCTTGTTGCAATTTATGGAACTCTGTAAATGTTTGTTGGAGGGATTATTATCAATAAGTAAATGTTTCTAATTTTGAAGGTACTAAAAGGAGAAGAAGGATAACGATTAAGTGCAATTTGCGGTAAAGTTTTGAGGTAAAGAATTGGGTGAGTCTTGGCCATTTGGAGGCCCTACCAACAAGTAGAGTGCATGAGTTTATGTTTAGTGCATTGTGATTTCCTTATTGTTACTGCTGTAGTTAATTGTTAGCTAGTAGTTAATTGTTAGTTGATAATTGATATTTACTTGTTTTGTTAGTTTCCTGAAATTTATATATATATCGATGTTTCTTTCCTGCAATTACTTCCTTTATTGCATCCTTTACTGCAGACGAATCCCTACAAATTGTTAGTGATAATTGTGACGAATGCGAAATGGGTGAACGATAACGGTTATGTGAAGTCTGGAAATAAGCTAAGAGTTTTATTTTGTGATGGATGTTTACTTATTGTTTTGTTATTAACTATAATACTGTTATTCCTCTCGCTATTATTCTGCCATCACTTTATTAATCTAGCATGTTTAATTGTTAATTAAGTTAGTTAATCGTTAATTAATTTAGCATGTTGACTAATTTAGTTAATTAAAGCATGTAAGCAAATTAATCGGTGTTTATAATCTTCCGAGCATGATTAGGAAGACATAGTTGAAATCTTTCTTTGAGCATATTTAATTGTTAGTTTGGATAATAATTAATCTCGAGCATGTAAATTGACTAATAACTAACTAGGATAACTAGTACGTTTAATTAACCAGCATGTTAATTTACCAATGTATGCCTTGTGTAGCTGCCTAATCAATCTTACGCATGCTAATTAACTTGAGTAAACAAATAATTAGACGAGCATATTAATAAACTAGTTGAGTATGTTTAATTTATTGGAATTATTCTTCATGCATGTAAATTAATTCGAGCGAACTAGATTAATTAACCAGACTTAAGCTAAGAAAGTTAAGCATGCTAATTGTCTTAACTAGAGTAGTTAATCAACCTAAGTATGTTAATTTGAGCATGTAATCAGAATGTTAAATTGTTAAGCAACTAAAGCATGTAAATTAACTAGTTGATTAATTAATAACTAACCCTTGAGCATGTTAACTAACAAGTCGAGCATGTAATTATCTAGGATAATGAATTATATCATTAATCGTAACATGTTTACTGGATTGTAATAAAAGCATGCTAACCAATTAAAATAAGAATGAAGAATTCCTAAGCACATTTCTTGTTTTAGTTATTTGTTTTCTAAAGCACATTCGCATTCTTATTGTGAGCATGTTTAGTCAATTTCATTCATCGCATGTTTAGTTTACTGTTTCTTATCGTGCATTTGCTATTTTAACTTGATGCAATTGTTCTTTATTGTGCTCCTTTAATTCTTGTCCTTATTATATGCGCCTTTAAATTCAATTTGTTCTTTCAATTACAGTTGCTTTCATTTCGATGCTAATGTCAATTACTTTCTTTTATATGTGCAATTTCAATTACAGTTACATCCTTTATGTGCACTTCAATTATTATATTAATGTTATGTTGTAGAGCATCATGCATCATGTTAGGTTGAGAATGTATGGTCATGCATCATGGTAATAGAAAGTAATAGGGAGTGCCACCTTGGTGGTGGTACTCACACATGCATTTTGTGAGGTAAAATGTTAAGAAAATGAAGGAAATGGGGAGTTAGAGGACGGATGGGTAGCGGATCTAGTCTGCAACTAGTCTAAGCCCCTCTCTCGTAAGGTACGAGAGTTCTAGTTGCAAGTAAAAGGTTAGATCCGATCCACTATTCTATCCCCTAAGACCCCTCCAATCTTCCGCTCGATGTACGAGTAATGAATGAACAAACGAAAGTAAAGTAATGAACGAACGAATGACTTAATGAAAGGATTGGTTTGGGTCGCTCCATTCCAAAAAGGACTAAAGAGAGGCATATCACATTGCATTAAACCCTTTTCCTTACTAAGCTTTTGGGCTTATAGTTATTTGTGGTGTAGGTGTAGGCACATGTAAGTGAAACGAATGCACAGAGTTAGAAGTAAATGCGAAAGACGATGAAGAAATAATTAAGCAGGGATGAAAAATTTGCATGCGCGAGACTCATGGCTGGCAAGGCAAAGAGAGAAATGAGTAAACAGTCGTAATTAAATGCAATATTTTAATTGTTTAGTTCCTTTTATTAAGTTTTTTTCAGTAAATTAATTACGCTTTCGCAATGCTTTAACAAAATGATTTTTATAACGCTTCCGCATTTTATTAATTGGTTTTCACAACGAGTTTAACGAAAGGTCAGTAGCGATCTGGTTTAGCATCGCACTCTGATTTCATTTTATAAAGGAGTCTTTTGAAAATTTTAAATTTCTTGCATTTTCAAGGAATTACGAAAATCCGGGTCGTTACAGGGTATCAGGAAAAATTTGGATCATAAGATGAAGGAATAGAAGAGTATGATAGCTGTTTGATCAAAGAGATAGACACTCTCCGAAGATTAAGTGTATTTGTTGCATGGAAAATGGATAGATTGGATGAGAACATTTGATGTTCTACGGTTTAGACAAGGGCGTGTATGGCTCACGTGTCAAGTTTAATGTAGAGGTTCGGCTAGGCATCCGCGGAAGCAGATGGATCCGCAAAATGTTTTAGGGAGAGCTAGGGATATGGAGACCATTTGATTCAAAAATAAAATGGAAGGATGCGTTTAGTACCATTGGATATAAAGGAAGATGCTACGCGAGAGGGAAAATATTCCCTAGTGGAAAGAAAAAATGCTGCAAGGAAACGTGAGTGAACGAAGGATTGTTGGATCTAAGGTGCGAGTAAAACAATCATCATCAGATTAAAAGGTGGAAAGGAAAGATGCGCCCATGGGAGAAGAAAGATTCATAGCAAGAGAGAGTTTAACTGTTGTATTAAATGGGAGAACGGGATGTGGATCATTAGGTTAAGTAAAAGATGCTTTGCGACAAAAGCAAGATTCGTAGGGGGAAAGAGATAGGTCATTTGATTAAAGGATCGAGATAGTTGATGGTTGTTAGATCAAGGAAAGATACCACGAAAGTATGAGAGAAAGGAGGGTCGTCAAATGGGAAGAACAAATGAATAATTGACCATTGGATGAGAATGGGGGAATTAAAAGATGTGTCTGTGGATATGAAATGAAGTTTTTGTATGGAATGACTTCGTTTAAACAAGAAAATGCAAGAGGGTTCTTGTTTACAGAAGCGAATGCGTCCGTGAAAGGATGTGGTGAAAGCTGAATGGCGGACTTAAGCTGAAGGAAGCGAATATTCGATAAACATCTAATTTTGAAAGCGGATACAAATGTAGTCACGCAGAAGCATAGGCTTCCACAACTGTTGATTATCATTTTGAAGCAGTTTTTGGATGATGAAGAATGTTAGCAAATGTTGAGACAGTGTCGTTCAGATGATAATAGTGGACATTCAACTGTGTTTAGATGTGGAAATATTATTACAATAAAGGATAAAGTTGGTCTGAGAGTTAATACAGCCATTTTGGAAAATGAAAAGTGGCGACCTCTCGGCTGAAGGGGTGAGAATTACAGAATGGTTACAAATGAATATGGACGTGATGAGTGCTGATAAAAATTTACTCTTAACTTCAAATAATAGTCCTCCATCCGCATGAGAAACCTAAAGAGTTTCCAAATGAGGTATATGGTAAAGGCTCTCTGGACTGTAGTTATGGAAGCAAAGGAGAACTCATGAGGATTTTTTTCTCGTTAGAGTGGCTGATGTTTCCACAAACTAAGGTGATGAGTAAATACATAGCTGGAAATAATCATTCAAAGTGAACACCTACAAGGAGAACAACCTCTTTCCAATGGTAGAAAGATTTATAAATAAAGGAGATAAGTAACACTTCATTGGAGTATGTATAAAGAACCAGATAAGTAGTGATTGTATGTGTTTGACCTTTTTGGGATTGCACCACAAAACACTAAGGTTAAGATGTTGATGATCTAGTATGATGATATAGATATTTCGAGAAATTAGTTAATCTGTTTGTTGATATTTGTTAATGTTATGTGATTTGATGATCCATTACAAAAAATTATGAGTTGAGATAGTTTGAGGATTTCTTGATCAGTTAAACGATACTATGTTTACTTAAGGATTTGATGTTCTATTAGTTATATTATAGATGTTTGAGGATCTAATGATATGCGCGATGATGTGAGCTGATGTTCTATAGTTTAATGATATTGATGCCTTGAGGATTTGCTGATCTATTTGACGATACTATTTATTAGGTGATTTGATGATCTACATAAGTTGTTTGAGAATTTTATGACCTATTTGATGAAACTCTATTTTGATGATGATGTGTTTAGTTGCATGTATGTTGCATGTTCATGCATCATGTTTACAAAAAGGATGAGAAAAAAAGTTTTATCATGCAAATGATTTTCATTTAAGAAAGATAAAAGATAATGGTGAAATAAAAATGGGTTTGGAGGACAAGTTGTCCCCAAAGATTGAATTAGTGGGTACATAAGCTCGTTAGTTTGTTCCCAATTGATGTTGCAATAGATCGACCCAAAGGTTCGCTAGGTTGTTGTGCATAAAAAATGCATGACAGCTAACGGAGGACTCCGAAAGGTTTAAGACTATCTCCCAAAAAGTTGGAGAATAGCAGAGTGTGTCTCATTTTCAAGCCTACTCATTACCAGAAATATAAAGAAGAGAAATATAAAAGAAACAAAGAGAAAAAAAATAGAGAAAGAAAAGAATCAGCATGTTATGATGACAACATGTTTTTAAAGATTATAGTTCATATTTTTAATATTCATTACTTGGTAAGCTATAGACTTATAGATGATTTTTCTGGTGTAGGTATTGGATTATATGATGATACATGGAGCAAGAAACTAGAAGGAAAGAAGCAGTTGAGGGAGTATTCTCCATGACGAAGAAAGTTTGGTGTTGTTATAACAAGAGTTATGTAAAAAAGAATTTTCATGTATTGTGTAAGAAATATATTTTAAGAAAAGTTAAGTTTTATTTTATATTTAACAAGAAAAGTCTTTCGCTATATATATATTTTCCAAGAAAAAAATCATAGGTTTAGAAAATTAAAATATGTGTTTTCTTTTAGAAAGTTTTAATATAAGAGTTTTCAATTGATGATCGAATTTAAGAAAGAATTAAAAAAAAGAACTTAAAAAATTTGGGTCGTTTCAGAACTTGTTAAGGATATTTGTAAGCCCTTATTTTTTTATTATTTTATTTAGCATAGTTATTTTTATATTCATTTTACCAAATTATTTCGATGTCATTTATATGACATATTTAGTCCATTTATTATCAGAACATTGCTTTAAGTAAAATATTAAGATTTTTACTTTTAATTAAGATAATTAAAGTAAAGGGTCGGACAATTAAATTCTTTTAGGCTTAGTCATTTATCTTTTTGTCTCGGGTCCCTTACAGATCATGAAATTACTAGTGTTATATATCTCAATTGTATGATTTTTTATTTTAAGATGGATAGTGATATTTGAGTTCTGAGTAATTAGATTATTTCAATAAAACTAGTGAGTTTAAAAAACATAGTACTAGAAATAGAGGAGGTTGATCAAGTTGCCATTTTCAATCCTTTACGAACATCTTATTATAACTTTGTTGAGACTATTAATAGTTAGAGAAACTCTAACCTAGAATAGGTTTTAGTTTCACTTGAATTCAAAGAAATAAAGCAGAATCAGTGAAAGTTAATGTTGAGTTTAATTATAAGAGGCAGAGTGAGCATAAAAGTTAAATGGTAACAAGAACAAGAAGTCAAGGTCTAAGTTTAAAAGTAAAAAAATGCAAATACTTCTTTGGGGAAAAAGGAATGACTTTTTATGCGAGACTTTTGTGGTAGAAAAAACAAAAGGAGAATAAAAAGGGCAAGGGAGAGATAAATGGGTATGGCTGGCAAGGGAGAGATAAATGGGTATGGCTGACAGCTCGTTGGCAAGCTTGCTTGGGTTGGCCTCTTGACTTGGTACAGTAACAAGGCAAACGGTCAGCCTTCTTGTTTTACCCTTCTAATTTAGGGTATACTAAAGAGGACCAATTGGTTTCTAAAGTAAATTTTTATTCAAAAAGAAAATCATACTTTTTTCTAAAACAAAGAATAGTGTAGGGCATGCTGCGTAGTTTGCTGGCTCTAATTTAATCCACCTATTTCCACAAAAGTATTATGGTAGATCCAAATGTTATACATGAAATTATCAATAGACAATCTTAATGTTGTTCACTTTTAAGTTATGGTATCACAAATATTTTAGTATTAATAAATAAAAATACAGTAAAATAAATGAGAAAAAGAAAAAAAAAATATATTAAAGTAAAATTTCTCAACTGATTAATTTACAGTAACGTTTGACGCATTTCTAATTTTATATAGTCATGTGTTGCATATTTATTAATAAAATATTAGTAATATATAATAAATTGTAAATCTTAAACTCATATATACATATATTTAATAATAAAAGAGGCAGAGAAAATATGAAAGAGTCTTTGGCTTCAACAGTTTGAAACATTCTATGATTTTTACAATTTGATTATAATGAATTAAGCCTCAGCTAAGAACTAAACCACGCTAGGGTTAACTCAATTGCTAATTATTTTCTTCCTAAATTTACCATTCCTCATGGGCTTCGTCTCCATGTAAATGCTATCGAGGGAACGATATCTCTTCTTCTTGGGTCCGCAAATTTCTGAACTTTCTTCAAATTTCTTCAGAGAATCAGTCTGCTTTTGATCAACCTCTTCGCCGTCTTTGTTCTCGCTCTTCTGATCTTTACTGACGCAACTTCTGCTGTTTTCTTCGTTGCTGAGTTGCATAAGCTGTTGAGCTGCTTCGATGGCCGGATCTCTACAGACCTCCTCCTGGGTTTTACCAAGAGATAAGGATTCTTCCATTGGAGCCAAATGCTAAGACAAAAAGCTGGTAAGAAAGAAAGATTCGGATAAAAAAGAAAATTCTCTATCTCTCTCTCCCTTCTTCTTCTTCACTGAAAATCTTTCTCCATCTCTCACCCCCTCCCCCTTGTTCTTCTCTTTGTTCTGTCACCCTTCTGGTTTTTTGGAATGTTTTTTTCTTCAATGATTTGGAGTCGAGGGCGTTTTGAGGGTATCATGTATGAGGCTGTAATTAGAGAGAGAGAGAGAGAGAGAGAGAGAGAGAGAGAGAGAGAGAGAGAGAGAGAGAGAAACAGCTATGAAACTGGCTGGAAAATCTACACATCCATTTCCTTCATAATTTCCATCTTATTAATATTAGAATGTTTTAACCGACAGTGAGTTCCAATTAAATTGATCAATGAGTTAAAATCGTAATGAAATGGTCTTGCGCGTTGACCAGGAAAGGACCTAGATGAGTTGTGATCAGCAATGGTTTTTTTGACTGGTCATACCAATGCATTCCGTCTTCAAGTGATTGATTTTGACTTGAAACAGTCAACTTTCCATGCCCTTAACAAACTTTATGCTTTTCTTTTTTAGCAATTTCAATATGTTGATGCAGAATATACCTGTTATTTATCAGTTTTTAAGTTCAAAAATTTTTGGTTACTTTTTGATGTATTTAAATTTCTTAATAATATTCGATAATTGAAAGTTTTCTTGGATGTAATTTAAAAATGATGTGTGCATTTCTATCCAATAATAATTATATATTGACAATCATAAAATTATATCTCGTTAAAATAATGAAATAGGGTATAAAGTTGTTGGGTTTTAAGTACCGATAAAATATGTGTCAGACCTCAAAAACGACTCAAGACAAAACAATAAATGAACCTGACCTAAAAACGAACTGATTTGTCCAATCCTTGAACTTTTAAAATAAATAGTCATTTGAACACTTGAATAAAAATTAAATAGTCAGGACCCCACAAACTAACCTAATACAAAGGTTCATCAGTAACATTTGAAGTAATAAAACAAGTCTTTTATTAAAGTGTCAAAATAAAGGAAATAACATAATAAAATTCTAATACAAGTTTAGAATAAGGTCCAAGCTCACAAGAACTCTAAAAAAGAAATATTATATCAAATAAAGCTTGTCGAGTTCACTTCTGCATCGGTAACTAGGGATCCTTTGAACTAAAACCAGAAGAGAATATCGTTGGAGTGCGTCGACTAAACTCATTAGGGGTAAAGTTTTACGTATCATGTTAATGTTAAATAAAACAGAGAGCGTGCCATATAAAAAAATGAAAATAGGGCAAACGATAAAATATTCTAGTCTAGTGTGGTACATATAGAAAATAGGCTCTACTGTACATAACGAAAAGCCCAGTGAAAATGGAGTCACTCACGAACTCTGGGCACACAATGTCATAGGGCTAAATTGTAATCCTGATACTCGGCAATCGCTAAATCCACGAAAATAAGATCCTGATCAGGTTTTGGGTTTTGCGCCCAGGGACAAGGTACAATCAGTTGTCTCATTACTCTACTTAACACAAATAAGCATTGTAACATCCCGTAATCTTTTCCATATAAAATTTTTCTTTTTCTTTTAAAACCATTACTTTATAAAACATCAAAGTAATAGTAGCGGAAGTCTTAATCATATAAAACATACAGCGGAAGTCTTTTATAATTTAATACCATAAATCCATTGTTTAAATAAACATATTAACTTAAAACATTTATTTCATCTTCGTGAGACATAACCATAGGTCAATGTCGCCAACAGCACAAACATCCACACAACAACACTCCATCAGCTACGTCCTTTAATAACTTTATTCATTCATCAGCTCCTTACCTACATCAATGAGACCTAACTATGAGCCTAATGCTCAGTACGTGATATAAATGTAAAACATCAATTTCACATACAATTTCTATAACATAGCATAAGATTTTCTGTTTCGTTTCTCTTTTACTATTCATGTCTTTTATCGTTATTTTGTTTGCTTATATGCCAGGCGTATGAAAATGGACAATACAAACTTTCGTTTACTATTTCTATTTTTTATTGTTTATGTGTCAAGCGTAACAAACCGGACCACATAAACATCTATGTTGGGCATGACAAACCAGACCACAGTTGTTATCTTTGTCTGTTGCAGACATGAGTAACCGGCCCACAAAAACAACTTAATTACATATCTTATTGTTTTTATTTTGTTGTCTCATACTCTTTCAGTCTTTTACTATTTATATGCCGGGCGTGACAAACCGGACCACATAAACATCTGTGTCGGGCGTGACAAAGCAGACCACAGTTGTTATCTTTGGTTTCTGTGTCGGGCATGACTAACCGGCCCATAGAAACAACTATTTACGTTTATTAGGTTTTTGGGTCTTAACATTGTTGTGCACATACAATCATATCTAATGTGTTCCTTAATACATCCTATCTAAGGAACCGAACTTAAATCTAATAAACATGCAAGCAAACAACATACCTTTTCATACAATAACATAACTTATGCATTTAATAAACAAACATCAAACAAAACCCTAATTTCTCGTGATGTAGGTCCTTTCGGACAAAGCCCATGCAATAGCACGTAGCTGGAGTCCTTAGCTTTTGTGGTTTTACACTTTAAGATTCTTTCACGAAACCTATCCATTATTAACATATACAGCTATTAATAATTAATCTCCAATAATGAAGTCTTCTAGCTTCAACTCACATGTCTCCTAATATGTCCATAATATTGAAGAACCTTATTTTCCAACAATCACTTTATCTAATAATTACAACCCTTAATCCAATATTTATTCCAATAATCCAACTTATTCATACCAATATACTTCACATAATATAATTAACAACCTAATCATATATTTCTAATAATATGCTCATTCATACGAAGAGACCAATTCCATCCAAATAAAAAAATATATAACAAGGACATAACCATCAATATTGCCAAAATTACTCAACTATATGCATTCTCAACAAAAACTATTCCCCACAAACAACTCCTTAAGAAAGGTGAGTGAAGATCTGCTAACTAGCCTCAAAATCGGAAACCAAAAAGAACTCCTCTTCGTCGAAACCCCACTGATGTTTTTCACTCTTCAGTTTTTCCTATAAAATCAGAACTCCACCTTCAACATATCAAAACCCTCTCGGCCTCACCCTTATTTTCTCATTCCTCCAGAACAACATCAACCCTCTCGACTTTCTTTCTCTTTATTTCTAAATTTCTAGAACCTCATGGTCTCACAAAACTCCCTCAACTTCACTCATAATTTTGGCAGAGTATCTCCACATTTTATACGGAAAAGGTTACGGGATGTTACAACCACATCCTCCAACGATAGAATGTGCCTACAGAAAACAAGACCCTTTCATGAGTCGATTAAACTTGGTACACTTAACCAAGATTATCAATGAATTTATGTGCATGCTTAAATAAAACATGTCCAATGAAGAAAACATGCCTAATGAAAATGGAGTCACTCGCAGACTCAGGGCACACAATATCATAGGCATATATTATAACGGAAAAACTTGGTGATCGCTAAAGCTATGACAATAAGATCTTGATCAAGTTTAGGGTTTTACGCTCAGAGACACGACATAGTCAGCTATCTTATTACTCTAGTTAACACAAAAAAGCACATCCTCTAACGGTTGAATGTGCATACAGAAAAAAAGACCCCTTCACAAGTCGATCAAGCTATTAGACTAACAACTCGATTAGAGAAAGAGATAGAGAAAGCGCAAACCCAATTTGTTCACGCGGTTCAGAAACTCCGGCCTACGTCCGCGCTCCAAGTTTCTTACTTGGATATCCTTAATCACCTAATGTCCCCACTTAGGGATGATTGACTTCACGGGTGTCAACCAAACTTTTACAATGACTATTCATAGGGCATCACCCTTTGCTTTTTGAATATTCTCAGGGCGTCACCCTTTTAATTTTAGTTTGAGGATAAAAATAGAAAAACTAAAATTCCTAACTCTCCCAAATATAAAATTCCAAGTTTGGGAGTTGGAAAGTTAGAATTGACACTTAATTACAAATGAGAAATCGTGTATGAATTTAGGCAAAGATTCGCTATGATTCTGGCTTGGTTAAATTGAGTTTCAGACTGTCTTCTATTTATAAAAATTGTGAAGCCGGTCGACCACCTCCATTTTGGTTGACTATCATCTGACCATTGGAAAGTTACTGTTATGCTTTCAATCGTCAAATTTTTTCCCTTGTCTGCCGAACTGGTCGACCTATTCCTCGTCGGTTGATGTCGTCTTCACATCTCAAAAACTAGCTCGAATCATTCCATTTTGTCACTCCACCACTTCAGCTCAGTCTACCTTTTTTTCAGCAGTCTCAAAATGTCGACCAATCCATCTTTATGGCCGGTCGACCACTTTAAACTGGTCGACCGCCTCCACTATTTTTCAGCAACTTGGTTGACCGCCTCTATACTTTAGTCGACCTCTACTCTGCGTTTTGCATTTCTTGAATCCCCTAAGTCCCAATTATCATTTTATAGGCTACATGGATTTAGCCAAACACGTTAGTAATCAATAGTACCTGTATTAAGGGTATTTCCAATAACGAATAAACGTATTTACTTAATTCAAACAAATGCGTAATAAACAACTTAAGTATTAAAATAAAACTGTCATCATCAAAACAAATAACCTAATGTCTATTAGGCTAATAATCTCTGCATTTTTTATAATAATAAAACATATTAAGTTGTTTAATTACCTATCCTAAGCATGATCATGATGTCTATTGCATATTTGATACTCTCCCTTAGTTTATGCAATTTCTCACTTAATTTCATACTAATCATGTTTTTCTAACAACAACTTACTCTTACTTCTCTCTCTTTTTGTCATAATCAAAAAGAGATCATTGGGAGTTCTAACAAAATTAATAATAAGTTTCTCTCCATTTGTCATTAAATATATCAAATGAAAAGAAAATACAATCAAAATAAAATAATTAAATTAGCTATCTCTCTTAATATATCAATTGTTGGGAGAAAACAAAGTAACTATAAAAGGTAATTCAATTTACCACTTGTTGAGAAAAGAAAAACCTTTAATTTTTTATAAATAGAATTAATCAAATTGAAAACTACTTCACCCCCTATTTCAATATTCAAATTAAAAAAAAATGGGGATCAACAATTTCATTAAAAAAGTTTTAACAAGTAAAACCTTGTTGGAATGAATAGGAAAAATGACAAACCAACCATCGTACTTTACGATCAATGACAAGTCAACCACCAAACTATTTTTGCTAACAAATTAACCACTAAACTATGAAAAAAAGTCACCGTTACCATCACTGTCAAGTTTGCCGTTAACTGCGGTGGATTGATGAAGAACCCACGGTGGATTCACCACGATCTGCGGCTGATTGATAAGAAGAAAATTCTTTTCTTGCACTTAGTGTGATAGTGAATCTTTGTAGATCGATAATTCTCTCAATTTTCAATGGTTTTGAACGCTTGAGGACTCATTTTCCATCATTTTTTTGCAATGCACAGGAAGGAGAGATCTGTTTTGTCATTCAGTGCATATCAGAGTAGATTTGGGTAGGAAAAAATGAGATCGTTTACTCAAAAACTTTGGAAGGCCATAATTTTGTGCTCAGTCGATCGCTTTGGACGATTTTTTTTTTATTTCGCAATAACTTTTCAATATCTATGCACTGTCAAGATGCCAAAGGTAGCTTGTCCCACTTTTGAGGACTAAAAATACTTCTAAGTCCTCCAATTTCCCTTACACAATTTAAAATCGTGAAGCTCCACACGTTTAATTGCCGAATCTTCTCTGATAAGCACTGAATGACAAAACAGGTGTTTCCTACCTATGCATCGTGAAAAGAAGATGGAAAATGAGTCATCAAGCGTCCAAAACGATTGAAAATTGAGAAAATTGTTGATCTGCAAAGATTCATCTTTTCTCTAAGTGAAAGAAAGAAATCTCCTTCTTATCAATCCACCTCGATTATAAATAGAATAAACAAACAATGTAAATACAATAAACGTAAATGGGTGTGTGGGGTTTTGGGAGAGTAGGTGACGGTTTTTGGTGGTGACAACCCTGATGGATGAAACTCATCCCACATAGGGAGGGAGTGACGGTTAAGCCACAAGACTTGATGATGTATCCTTACTTCTATACTAGAAATCCCCAACACTTGAAATATAGAAATTGGTGACAGTCATGGTGACACCCTTTATGGATGTATCTCCTTATCGAAATGACGGTTAAGCCACATAAACCAGATAATGTATCCTTTCTTTGATAAATGAAATGTAAACGTAAAGAAAATGACAATAAGAATAGGTTCTTTTCCAGTAACAGAAAAAGAAAAAGAAAATAGAAAACTTCATATGGGTTTTAAAATAAGCATAATAGGTGCATCGCATATTTATTTTATATCGCTTACTGAGTCTTAAGCTCATAGTTTAGGTTTTATGATGTAGATATGCGTCGTATCAAGGTTAGGAGTAGTTGATGGGACATTTATGCGTCGTGAACTTGGTGGCTGGCTAGGCTAAAGGGTTTAAAGGAAAAAGGAAACAAAAAAGGTTTTGTAAAGAAACGGTTAAAAGGATAAGTGTAATTGATTTAGTAAATGTTTTAAATTTTAAAGGTTTAATTATTATATGCGCAAATGTTTTGTTTTATTCATTTAATATTCCGTTGTATTTTATAAAAGGTTTTTAAGAAAAGAATTTTTTTATCGTCTTTAAACAATTTTAAGAACGAGACAGTCTTCTGCTACACAACTGAAAATGAAAGAATTTAATTAAAAAGAAAAGCTTTAAATTTTACACGTTTTTAAATGTAAGAAAAAATCGGGTCTTTACAAACTTCTTCCCCTAAATCAACGTACAAATTCAAATCAAGGAAGGTAAAAGATTATCACTTGTTGGATTATCAAAATTTGAACCCAAAGATATCAATTGAAGAATAAAAAAAAATTAAGCTCAATGATATCAAAAAGAATACGTATACAATAAAATCAATTCAATTCAAGAGTATAAATATTAGTCTCTATGCATACTATCAATTAAAATCAAATCAATAGTATATGCAATTCATTAAACATTTTCATCAAACAATTATGTATACTCTTGATTCACAATTGAAAAACACCTAAGTGTTTTTTTTAGACACCCAAATTTTTTTGGTCCTTTAACCTTAGAAATTGTTCCTTTTGGAACCCACACAAATTTAGAAGTTGCTCTTTTTGTCATTCAATTTTAATGGGCAACAAAATGATTTATGTACTACACAATTACATGCATTACAAGTAGTAGTACTAACAAAAAAATTATTCCTATTCTTGTTTCTGTTTCTGTTCTTGTTTCTATTTCTGTTTCCATTTCTATTTTTGTTTCGTTTCCGTTTCTATTTCTGTTTTCGTTTCCATTTCCGTTTCCGTTTCTGTTTCTCTTTTACCCATTAGTTTCTTTTGCCTTTTTATTGTTATTTCTTTTGTTTTTGTGCCAAGATTTACCTACCGGACCACAAAAATGACTCTTTACTTATCTTTTGTTTATGTGTCGGGCTTTACCTACCAGACTAAAAAAATCGCTATTTACTTTATCTTTGGTTTATGTGTTGAGCTTTACCTACTGGATCACAAAAATGGCTATTTACTTATCTTTGGTTTCTATGCCGGGCTTTACCTAACGGACCACAAAAATGGCTATTTACTTATCTTTGGTTTCTGTGTCAAGGTTTACCTACTAAACCACAAAATGACTATTTACTTATCTTTGGTTTCTGTGTCAGGGTTTATCTATTGGACCACAAAAATGACTATTTACTTATATTTGGTTTTTGTGTCGAGCTTTACCTATTGGACCACAAAAATGGCTATTTAAGTTTATTGACATTTCGTTTCCATTTCCATTTCAAAACCACGCATGAAAACTATTTTCGTAATGTTTTGAGAACTGTGTAGCATGAATGCGTATGAATACATACAATTCTATATACTCTATATATGCCTCAAAACATACTTAACATCGTAATCCTTAACTTAAACAATTTAAATCTATAAACGTGTCATTAAAAGAACCTAATTCTAATAAACACATAGCAAACATCAATACATCTTCGAACAATAGCATTACATCCTTGATCAACATTTGTAGCATAACCTATTGCATCTAGTAAACACAAGTAGCATATAACCCTAACTCTTGCAATGTAGGCCTTTCATAAAATCACAAACAATATCACTTACCTCGCATTCTTAGAGAGCTCAACACTTAACATTATCCTTCACAACAATTGAACACTTAATACTCTACTTCTTAATACATTCACAAATCAATAACATTTATCATTAATAACCATCCACAGAGTTCTATAAACCATAATTCCTAACAGTTTCAACATTCAACTTAATAAACAATAGAGAGCTTACCAACCCATGGACATGCACACACATTAAGCTCCACAGTACACGGTTAAATATAGCAGCAAACCACAGTGACCATACACAACTACAAATTCATCCCTAAATCATACATTACTCACCAATAGAATAATATATCCAAACCACATAGCATAAATCATCAAAGACAACATTATTAAAATCCATCACATTTTTATCTTCCACCGTCTATTTCATAAAAACCATAAAATTGAAGAAGGAATTCATGCATTACCTGAAGAAACCTCAGACCTAGGAGCAGATCTCCTTTCCTTCTTCCTTCTCTTTTCCTTTCGGCCTTTTCTCCCTCACCAGAGAGCTCTCTGTTTCCTTTCGGCTTCTCTATCTCTCTATCTCTCTTCCTTTGTTTCTCTCCTCTATTTCCCGCACTCTATATTTCTCACATTCTCACAGAACACTCTCGGCTTCAAACCTCTAGAGAGCACCCTGCCTCTCTTTCTCTTTCTCTCCTCCCTCTCTACTCTGTTCTTTCTCCCTCTCTCTTCTTGGTCTTTACTTCCTCCATACCTCTCATTCCCTCTCACTTCTCTCTTTCTCTCTTTTTCTGCTTCTTTTTCTTTTCTCCCTACCATCTCTCTCTTTTTTTCTCTCTTCCCTATTTCTCACAGAAGCTCTCAGTTTTCCAGAGAGTCTTCTCTTCTCCTCTTTGTATTTTTCTTCCTCCTGAGAGCTGCTATCTTTGTTCTCCATATATGCTCACCACAAATCCCTATAATCTCACCTAACACCCTTTATAATTTGCCATCTGTAAAGGAGGAGTACGTGGAGAAATCATAGAAGAAATCACATCTCGGGATATGCATTTCACTTCCCAAGTTAGATTTTCCATGTGGGAGCAGACGATCGATGATCAACCACCACGATCAGCCGCTCTCACGTTAAAGTCACAACTCTGCATTTCCATGTGGAACTGTTTGATACAAGTATCAATTGGTAATTCCCTGTCGATATAAGTATTAACCGGTCCAACGCTGAAGTCGACTATCGGCAGCTGGATTGACCACTCCCATGTTGTTTGTCCATCATCTTGCCTCTACCATTTTCACGGTAACAAAAAATGCATAAACAACACCAAATGACGAATCACCAATCCATAGCAATACTTATCCACAGAAAATAGGACAATTCATCACACGGTAATCCAAACAAAACCAAAGGAAATCACCATGTCTAGCAATGCAGACCTAGAAGCCAAAACGCAGGGGACCTTACCTCGCACAGTCGCTGGTGGTTTGTCAGTACCAGAATTGCTCCAAGAAGCTCAGCCTTTCATCGAGGTTCTCACCCGAAAGAAAAACCAACCGCCCAAAGCCGTCCCCTACTCTCTACCCTAAGTCCACATTTTGTACTCATGAGTAGGGTGAACACTCATTGTTCGCACCGCCGGACGAGTCGCACCTGCCTATCACCAAATCGCAACTCACGCATCGTGCGGAGAAGATTTTCTACTTCAGGAGGTCTCTTCTCCCCTTTGTTCGAGTCTTCTGCATTTCTCTTCCCTCTTTCTTTTTCTTTCGCCTCTTCTTCTCCCTTGCCAACTCACCTGTGTCTCCTTACTCTTCCTTTTCTTTTGTTTTCCTTTTTCATTTCATTTCCTTTTTGTTTTTATTTTCTTTTCTTGTTTTCCCAACACTTTATCCTTGGCTCATATACCCCCTTAAATCTTCTTTTTAATCTTCATAAAAAATATTATAATCCCAACTATGGTTTTTCCAAAAATACCCTTCTATCCTTCCCTTATAATTAATACTTCCAATGCCAATAATAATTCCGTCATAAAATCCCTTAATTTCCTATTAAATCTCCAATAATCCATAATTATTATTCTCCTTATTCTAAGCTTAACGTGACACAAGCATTCTGAGTATTACACAAGTGATTTGTTAGTAGCAATTAATTCATTATTCTTAGAATTCAACATGCTCATTTCTTTTTCAAAAGATTTACCAATGTCAACAAGTTTTTTCATCAAATTTTCCTTCTCATTCTTTAATAAATTATAGGGACAATGACAAAGCAACCATCATCCTTTACTGTTTGTGACAAACCAACCATCATCCTTTTTTGGCTAACAAATTAACCTTTGAACTATGGAAAAATGACGCCACCAACATCGCTGTCACGTTTGCCATTAAAAGTGATAATGTTGAGCGACAGAGGTTCATATACAAACCACCGCGGCTCCATAGTTTTAAAAAAACCACACGACAATTTTGATGCCCCGCGGCGGTTTCCTACTAAACCGCAGCAGTTTGATAATAAACCGTTGCGGCTTCATATGACACCGCATCGGTTTATCATCACAACGCGACAATTTCTTAGGAAGTCATGGCGGACCATCAAAATTGTCGTGTGATTTTTTTAAAACTATAGAGCCACGACGGTTTGTATATGAACCATTGTTGCTCTATAGTTTTAAAAAATCATATGACAATTTTAATGGTCCGTCGTGACTTCATAAGAAACTGCAGCGGTGTGACAATAAACCACTGTGGCTTCATATGACACCGCTGCGATTTATTCTCACACCACAGCATTTTCTTATGAAGCCACCGCTGTTTAGCATGCCTCGTTCTTTGATCCTCTATCGTACTACATAAGACTCTATCGTGGGCTCCGGGCGTGTTCACCGCAAACAACCCTAGGTGAACCATTGAACTCTCAGACCTTCGTTCCATTGTGTAATCTAGACCAATGGATTCTCGCGCAAAGAAAATGCTGACCCATCGCAAAGAAAATGGACCATTGGGTGGTCCATCGCAAACTCACCCGCAACCACAAGCAGAAACTACATACTCTGCCAGGAAATGTTGTCAGCTTGCAAATGAAGTCTTTGGTCAGGTTCATAGACCTGAACCAGCCATGGTGTAAAAAGGAGCACCCACAGCGCAAGGAGCAACTCCCACAGTGGACATCTATTTGCTCAAGAAGATGTTCACCAGGAAAAAGGTGGACATCGGGTATGTCATTTTGAGTCACATGCATGAGGTGCTCAACAACCCACCCAAGAGTCTGCCATTCAACTAGCTCATTTAGAGAATTGTTGAGCAGTCTAGGGTACCAATCTTGGAGGATGAGCCAAGAATCAAAGACACGGTCACAGACGTCTACAACAAATTAGAAGAGGACATAAGAGGGGTCAGCGAAGTTGAAGGGGAATGAGTACACAAGACCCCGAAGAAGAGAGGTAAAGTGTCCCAGCCTTCAGCCCCCTCGGAGGAATGGCCTCCATCATCGCCCCCTCCTCGGATGCCTGAGAAGATGTCCGGCTGGATGCACAGGATAGAGGAGCTCAATCAAATGGCACTGAATAGAATAGATATGATGGAGGACCACTTTCAAATGGCGCAACTCCAAATTAAAAAAAAAAGGAGGAGTAACGTCAAACATGGCTGCTCCAAATGCAAAATATGGAGAAGTAAGCAGAGGAGCGCTATAATGAGATGTTGGCAACATTTTAGAGAATGGAGCTGCGAGCAGCCCCTCCAATAGCCCCTACACTAGGCTCTCCATCGTCCTCTGAAGCAATGGAAGCCACAAATTGCTTGTAAGTTATTTACTTTGTATGTTAAGTCCAGTCTTTAATTTATTTGTGTGTGACATAATAATGTGTCTAAAATTTGCAGCTCCATTACACCAAGTGGCATCACCATGGCGTCGGGTGGATTGCAGCCTCCGCCACTGAAACTTGTGTGCGCGGTACATCTTCGATTTGGTTATGTACGTGTGTCTACACTTATTCATGCCTTATTAGTCTGACTCTTGTCAATATTTTTTGCAGCCAGGTCAATTGATGAATATTTTCAAGTTATATGTTTATGGAAATACTCGGAAGAACTTCGAGACGTGCGCAATTCTTTCAGGAAAGTTGGTCGATGATGAGTACAATATCACTGAGATCATCTTCCCACAACAGAAAGGGACAACAAATATGGTGAGAATTACGTTATGTTACATTAAGTAGTTCAGAAGGTGTTATATTAGTACTCATCCATGTAGTGTGTTCTTTATATGCAGTGCTATGTGTTGAACGAAGAACAATACTGGCAAGTTCAAATGGAAAAATCGCTCCTTACACTGTGGTGGATTTACGTAAATAAATTTCTCATGAGTTTGAGTTGTCATTCATGTTTCAATAGTTTTAATGTATGCTTCTTTTGCATTTCAGACACACCCATGGCAAGAGTGTTTTATTTCATCCCTAGACCCACACACTGACTTCCTTCACCAGGCGTTGGTGCCGGAAGCAATTGCGATCGTCGTATCGCCAACGGACAAAAAGTGGTATATCTCTTTCCTTGTGTTCATTCATATTGTTTTATGCTTATGTGATGATTTATCCCTTTGTATTTCAGCCTGCATGCCGTCTTTCGGGGTAAGAGTCAGGGGTTGGAGGTGATCCGAGATTGCAAGATTAAGGAGGACTTCCATGAGCATGATGATGAACCCATGAAGGGTCCATTGTATGTCAAAGCATCCCACGCACTAGTGGACCCGCATTTGTCTTTTTTTTATCACAAATTTGTGGAAGAAACATGGCAAGCAGCCGTCTTTAGGGTAGTTGGGATGTGTAGGATACTGACTTTGTTGTACATACTAAAGAATTCATTGACTATTTCCATGTATATGTTTTTTTTTTTGTTGGATGATATCTATTGAGAAAAATATATGTTGGGAAATATATATGTTTTGATAATGTCACAAGGGGGATACACTAAAAAGAAGAGAAACTCTTGCTAAATTTTCAAATTTTGTCATGAGGAAAAGTTGGAGATTTGACATTTTCATATTAATCAATTTCCACTCATCATTAACAACCAAATTTATCAAAACAATATATCAATTCAATTACAACAATAATGTGCATTATAACTATAAACCAAAGTGACTGTTAACTATGCATCGAAACCAGACATACATCATGTACAATAGTTTAGTAGAGGTTCTACAATAGCTCTAATACATCGCGTTATCTTTTCTAATCAAAGAAGGTTAAGGTCCACATTTGTGTATGTTTGTTTTTGTGGACCTTATACATCATACTCCTGCAGAACACATTGCAAATGAAATTAGCATAGTCCAAATAACACTTGAAAATGTATACGTGATAATGGGCGCACTTGCATCTCAAGAACTATGTCGGGCACTATCTCGGCAACTCTCTCGGGAACTGTGTCAAGGACTATGTTAGGCACTGTCTCGAGGACTCTGAAACCCATGAATGTGTCCTCCAACCTTCCTCTGCCGCCTCTATCTCTGCCTCTACCTTTATCACCGTTGCCGCCACATGCACTAGACTCGCCTCTACCTTTGCACGTGCGAAATTGTGCCCCACACCCCCACACCAGCCACAGGTTATGTTCATATGTCTTCTGGGAAGCACTATCCAGCTTGGGGCCTCGTCCACATCACTTATTCTAAATTTTTTGTGGCCTTCCTTGAAGCCTTTTAAATGGCGGTGGGATAATTGGATCAAGATGTGTCACAGGAGATCACATGATTTTTCCATTGACGGGGCAGACAAATTGGGAGTACATCGCCATGTATGTTTCTCGACGATAGCACGCATGCACAAATTCCTCAGGTGATCTCCTCTTGAATTGAATGCATGGGACTGCATGGACACACAGAATGCCGGTCAACTCCCACTGGTAATACCTACAAGTACGCCTATCTAAATCGATAGAGTACTGTTAGTTACTGTTGCTGACCTAAAATTGGGTAGCTCCTGAAATCTAGGGGCTTCAATTTCGACCGAAAAGTTATAGTTTGGCAAGCCAGATGTTGATCTACGGAGACAAAAGGTCCGTCAAGCAAGCCATCTTTTCATTTTTTTTCACGATCCTACCCATGATGCCCTTTCGTATGATCTCTAATATACTCAGAATTGGTTTGTCCCAGGCTGGTAGGATGTATGCATTTAAGGACTCACTGAGGTTGTTGAGGCTTATGTTGCACTTGGGGATGGAGCAGAAGGTATGTTTGGCCCAACATCTCGCATCTATTCCTCGTAGATAGTTGTGGGTTGTCGGGTCAAGTAAAAATAACTTCACCATCTCTCTCTCAAATTGCCTCTCTGTTGTGGCTCTAGATGCGGCCCACATTTCATCCTTGAGCAATCTGCCTTTAAATTGTTTTTGAAAATTTCCATACAAGTGTCGGATGCAAAACTGATTGTTCGCTTGCCCTGCCACCTCTCTGATAGATGGCACTTGCCCTTATAAAGATTCATAGTATGAGTCCACGTACTGCCGCAGCTCCATAGTTTTAAAAAAACCACACGACAATTTTGCTAGCCTGCCGTGGCTTCGTAAGAAACCCTTGCGCTGTGATGATAAACTGCTGCGGTGTCATATGAAGCCGCAACAATTTATTGTCACATTGCTGCAGTTTAGTAGGAAACCGTGGCGGGGCATCAAAATTGTCATGTGGTTTTTTTAAAACTATGGATCCGTGACAGTTTGTATACGAACCGCCGCGGCTCAACATTATTGGTTTCAGTGGCAAACGTGACAGCGATGTTAGCGGCATCATTTTTTCATAGTTTAGTGGTTAATTTGTTAGCAAAAAAAGATGATGGTTGGTTTGTCACAAACTATAAAGGATGATGATTGCTTTGTCATTTTCCCTAAATTATTTTTACGCTTAAGCAAGTTGAATTTATCAAATAATTCATCATTATCTAAATCGCTAGATGAATTGTGTACCTTTTCTTCTTTGGCCATGAAGTAAAAGTTGGAAACTTCTTCAATCTCAGAAGAAGAATACTCATTGCTATCATCCCATGTGGTCTTAAAAGCTTTCTTTTTGAGCCTTTTCGTTTTCCATTTGCTTTTGGGCATTTGGTCGATGTATGGCCAGGTATTCTGCATTCGAAGCAAACAATGCCCTTTTTCCCATTTTGCTTTCCTCTTTGGAGGAATTTGTTGAAGTTCTGAGTCATGTACTTAATCTCATCTTCACTTCATCTTCTCTCTCGGATTCAACATGATTGCTTGAGGAGGCTTTGAAAAGCAATGTTCATTGGTTTGAAGGATTCCTTCTCTTTTTAATCCTCCTTCTCAATGCTCATCATCATGATCTCGTGCGTCATTAATGATCAAATGAGCTCCTCCATCTTCAAACTTTTAGATCCTGGGCTACTTGAATGGTAGTAACCTTTGGTTGTCATGCCCTTGGTAGATACCTAATAATTTTCCTAACTAACTTTTCATTGGGATAAATTCTACCAAGCACTTTCAAGCCATTAGTAATGTTAGCAAAACTAGTAAACATATAGCTAATGGTTTCATCATTTTCCATGGCAAACAATTCATAATCATGAATAAGCATGCTTATTTTACTTTCTTTTACTTGATTAGTGCTTTCATGCGTAATTAAGAAATTTCCAAATATCATAGGCACAATCGCATGTTTGTACCCTATTAAACTCATCCCTACTTAGAGCAAAATATATCATATTGATCTTAGTATTCATGCTCAATTTTAGTTTCTCTACATCATTGAGCTCAATAGATGATTTTGGAATATAAGGACCATTCTCAACAATGTCCCATAACTCATAATCTAACGATTGAATATATATTCTTATCCTAGTTTTCCAATAAGTATAGTTATTATCATCAAAATATAGAGGTCTAACAAAAGATTGTCCTTCAACTTGCATATTGAAGGCCATAACAATTTATACAACCAAAAATAAATTCAATACAATTTATCCAAATACTTTCAACAAATTTATCAAATGATTTATAACAAGAAAATTGTCGCAATAGATGCAAATTAAACAAATTTAAACTAACTAAAGAAATTTATACACACAATATCACACAAAAAGTTAATTAACCCCACTCTGATACCACTTGTTGGACCGTATGCTCGCCTATAGATGGGGATGGTGAATTAGGCGTTCTAAACTTTTTCATGTTATATTAATTATCTCTAAACCCTAAGCGATTTATTAATAAATATGCAATCAAATATAAACAAATATAAGAGTAAAGCGATAGAGAAAGTGCAAACCGAATTTGTTCACGTGGTTCGGTAACTTCGGCCTACATCTGCACTCTAAGTTTCCTACTTGGAGATCCTTAATCACCTAAGCTCCTCACTTAGTGATGATTGACTTAATGGGTGCCAACCAAACCTTTACAATGACTATTTAGAGGGTGTCACCCTTTCCTTTTTGACTATCCTCGGGGGCGTCACCCATTCGATTTTAGTTTGAGTACAAAAATAGAAAACTAAAATTTCTAACTCTCCTAAATATAAAATCTCAAGTTTGGGAGTTGGAGAGTTAGGATTGACACTCAATTACAAATGAGAAATTGTGTATGAATTTTGGCAGAGTTTCGCTACAATTCTTGCTTGGTTAAATTGAGCTTCAAAGTGTCTTCTATTTATAAAAATTGTGAAGCTAGTCAACAACCTTCATTTTAGTTGACCGCCATTCGACCATTGGAATGTAATCGTTATGTTTTCGGTCGTCCAATTTTTGCCTCAGTCTACCAAACCAGTCGACCTATTCCTTGTCGGTCGACCGCGTCTTCAGATCTCAAAAACTGGCTCAAATCTATCTAATTTTGCAGCTGACCTCTTTCAACTCTAGTCAGCTGCTTTTTCAATAGTTTTAGAATGTTGAGCAATCTTTTTTTATGGCCGATCGACCACTTTTAAACCGGTCGACCACCTCCACTATTTTACAGCAACTTGGTCGACCTCCTCAATGCTTTAATCGACCTCTACTCCGCGTTTTGCATTTATGGACTCCTTTAAGTCCCAATGGTCATTCTATAGGCTACGTTAGAAATGGCTAACAGTTGGGCTAGCGAGCCCACCCGTTTAGCTCGTTATTGTAGCAGGTCGAGCTGAGCTCGGCCTGCTACAGTAACCAAGCGGGCCAGGCCTTGGCCCAGAAGGTGGGTCGACCCGAGCCCAAATTATGGGGCTTGCGAGCCCGCGGGTCCCGAGATCAACTAGCGGGCTAGGGAGCCTAGCTCGCAAGCCTGGCGAGAGCGCGCCGGCCACTCACTACCAAGGAACAATAGAGCTAAGAGGATAGAGAGATGATTGTTCTCGGTAGTGGCTACTTGATCGGAAACAGCAAAATAGCGGAGCCCGGAGGTCGGCGGTTCTGCCTGAATTAGAGTTAGTAGATCTGGCTCTTCACGTGGTGACTTCTTCTGCGTTTGAACGGACCGGCGACTAAGTAGCAATAGAGTGGCAGTGGCTTGATCGGTTCTTTGCGCAGGTAGTTCATTAGCATCGAGCTCTTCTCTTCCTCCTTGGCGGCAGGATCTTCCCTCTTCGGGATTGGTTTCTTCTCTGATGAAGAAGAAACAGGGAGCCTCTGTCAAGTGTCAACCGTCAGAGACCAACAAATGTTTTTTTTTTCCTTTTCAAAATCAAAAACTAAAACTTGTTGGATATTTCCCATCAATCCAAGTACTATTTTCAAAAACCTTTGACAATGCTATGATAACATTACCAATGGTTGGATAATTGGTATCAAAATTTATGGAAAAGATTCAAAATGAAAAAAAAATCACATATACACTATAAGGTTAAAAATTTAAATAAATAACTGAATTTTATCATATACTTGATAAAATGAAAAAAAATAGTTAGATAGGTGCCAACCTAGTTGGAATGTATCTAATTTGTAGTGATGCAAGTGTCAAATTGATAATGAATGATATTATTTTTTATATATTTGTCTCAAATAATTTTTTTGTAATTATTTATTGAAAGATCGTAAATAACCTAACATATTTTTGTAATTACTTAAAATTTCTTCGAGCTAAAATTCTCACAAAATCAAGCTCTCAAACTTTTACAACCAACCTCACAAATAATAAATCTCACTAGGCTTATGTGAAGGTAGTCTTTCGTACACTCTTTTCAGTCGACCTTATCTGACCAAATGAAAACTAACCGTTACACATTTTTGAACATTTTTGGTCGCCTGGCTCGATTGGCGACTCAACCGCATCTCATCCGAAAAACTTCGGAACTCTTTGTTTTACTTTTTGAGTTGCATTCCTTGACCAAAATCTTTGACCGCGTCTCGACCGCAAAAAGGCCAAATATTACAGATTCAAAATGTGACGCATTTTCAGACGAGGTCTTCGACTGCAACCTCAACCATGTCAAGTCCGTAAAATCGCCAAATATTAAAAAATTAAACTTTGGACTTTTTCGGTCGAATTACTCACCCACAGCTTCAACTGCGTGACGACAAAAAAACCACGGTTTGCATTGCTTGACTTATTCAGACGCATTTCCTCACATCCTCGCTTCGTCCAAAACACGAAACTCAAATCTGTGAAGTATTTCGGTCGAGTTACTTGATCATGTCTTTGACCGCGTCTCGTCCAAATACTCCTAAAATGAAATACTTCTTCCAATTCGTACATCTCGAATTCTCTAAGACCCACAGGGATATCTACTCACTACATAGACTTAGAAAAACTCGTTAAACAATAATAATACCCTCATTAAGGGTATTTGTAATATAATCGATAATGTTTCCATAATATAAATTCAAAAAATAAACAACTTATTAAATCCATTAATATTAATCATCATCAAAATATAAATACGTCTAACACACATAGGCTAACACTTATTACTAATACTTATTACATGTCATTTTTATATTAATTAAATAATTTTATTATTTATACAATTAACTATCGTCTAATTCTATCATATTATAACATTACAATAATAAAAATTTATTATAGTTTTAATAACTAAAATTAAAAAAAATATATAACATATTTGTGTAAAATAATTTTATTTATGTATGTTGGGCTCGTTAAGTTCAGCTTGTTAGGTTCGTTGGGTCAGCTCGTTAGGCTTGTGGCTCAAGAGCCAGCTCGGGTTTAAAATTTTTTTAGGTCAGCTCGTTAGGCTCAACAGGCTCAGTGAGCCGGGCCTTCACAGGCTCGGCTCGACTCAGCCAACTCATTTAACATCTCTACGCTATATGGATTTAGGCAAACATGTTAGTAAGCAATAATACCTGTATTAAAAGTATTTCCAATAATGAATAAACGTATTTACTTTATTTAAACAAATGTGTAATAAACAATTTATTATGCAAATAAAATTATCGTCATAAAAAAAACCTAATATCTATTATGCTAACACAAACTTGGTACACTCATCCAAGATTATCAATGAATTTATGTGGATGCTCAAATATAACATGTCTAGTGAAAAAAATGCATAATAATAACAAAAACTGACGCCCAGAAAACGTACACATCATTTTATATGAGAGCACGTCTCAAAATAAAATTTTATAAAACCATGTGATGCTAGACATAAAAATAAACCCTTACTTCAAAGGACCTACCAATAACTAAATTAAAAATCCAAACAAATAGGAATCCAACTAGATCAAAAACTTGTCGCTAATTCATTTAACCTATCAAATTATATAACCAATATCAATTCATTTTTCTAAACTATTAAAAGTTTGTTGGAATCCATAACGGGGATAGGAACCAACTTGGAGAACTTAAAAAATAATCCCCAAAAATTTCCAACTTTTTGAAACTGCATTAGACGTCCGCTCTGCCAAAACCAGGTCAATCACGGACAGGTCTAGATGTTCGTTCTTTAAGCGTCTTCATCAATTTTTCCATCCTTGAAACTACGACAAGTTATGTCGACCACGAATAGGTCCACTCTTCAAGTGTTGTCCTCACTTCCACAGACATGTGCCTTCTACGTGCTTCTACGGATACATACGTTTCTACGTGCTTCCATGGCAACATTTGCTCTCGTTGATACATACGTTTACATAGAAGCTTTCTCTCCCATAGACAAATGCCTCTCACATGCCTCCACATTTCTGTAGCAGCATTCACTCTCGGAGATACATGCATTTACAAGTAAACTTCGCTCCCACAGACATGTGCTGTTGCGTGCCTCTGTAGAAACCCTCATTTCCACGAATGCATGTGTTTCCACTAAAGCCTTTGCTCTAGCAGACATGACCTAGAAAAAAGGACCATTTTGGCACCTTAAAAACTCCAACTTTAAACAAACAATTTCAACCTTAAACACTCCAGGGAAACTCCCAGATTAATTACATGGATTCCATGAATAATTTTCAACTTTTAAACACTAAATCCACTAAGAAACTTCTCAAAAAAAACCCAATCATCTAACATACCAAATTCGAAATACTGACAAACAAAGTTTGAAAAATTCAAAATTTACCTTCCTGAACATCTCTCCAAATCTAATCTGTTGAATACAAAATCAATACACCCAAGCCAGTTTACATAACCAAAATCTTAAATCAAAGTTAATTGTTAGAACTTAGTTTCACACGACAATTTCCATTACAAAATCGGAATAAAATTTATCACAATACTTCACACGAAATCCACGTTTTCAGTGAAATTATTCTCTTTCAACAATTTCCTTCTCTCTTTCTCTTGGCAAAAAACTCTATTTCCCTCCAGTTTCTAAATGGTAAACTCTCATTTGGAAAACTATAAATGAAGATTTTTTTTTTCTAGTAACTACCATTAAATGAATTTTTTTAATTGAAATAATTCCAATAAAAAAATAATAATTCTTATAATATGAGAATATAATATGTAGATACTAGTCCTATAAGTTTAAGTTTGATGATGAAATGAACTAAAATTGGCTAATAAGTTATAAATATAATATTATGATCTCTATGTCAAATAATCAGCCATTTATATTTTCTCTATCTCTCATTAGGTAAAATAATATAGGGAGTGAAAATTTTCTCAGGAAAAAACTGTTATGATCTAGAAGATCACGTGAACTAGTTTTAGATTCGATGACATATTTTAGAAACCATATTTTAAAGTGATTTCATAAATTTATGCATATTATGCATTTCATTTATCTTAATAATAAGGGAGATTAAGAAAACAACAACTGAACTATGAGATCAATGACAGGCCAACAACTAAACAATTTTCTCTAAGAAATAAAACACTAAATTATGAAAAATGAACAGTACAAACATCACTGTAACATTTGCGGTAAAAAATTTCAATTTCGTTCTGGAGTAGAAAGATTTGCTTTCCACCACGGAAGGTAAGGGAGCTTCTAGTTAGTTGTTCCTCCGCATAATGAATATTTTCCTCCACAGAAAGTATGACGTTCCACGGCAGAACATTATACTCTCCTCCTCCGAATGTCAATACTAATAAATATTTCTCCTTGTAAATCATTCCCCCATGCGGAACATTGTCATTCCATGGAGGAAAGTATACGTTCCTCTGTAGAACGTCATACTTTCCTCCATGGAGTGACATCTTTCTTGGGCAAAATGATCTTATTCCACAAAATGAACTAACTCTCTGCGTTTTGTTGCCCTACTTTATAAATTCACATTTCGGGCTCTAGAGAGATCATATTACTCTCAGAGCAATTTCCTTAGTGAACCTCGAACCCTACCCTATGCATTTCCTAGCACTTTTTCATTAATTCCAATGGATTCTACCAGTACAAGGATAAGAAATTTGAATCTCAAGCGTAAAAGTGCACCCTCTTAGTCTCAACCTCAACCTCAACTAGAAGCAGAATCGGCCTGTGACTATAGACAAAGTGCAATTGAGTTCGTTTGCACTTAGTTTCAGCGCAATGCACAATCTAAGGTTGAAGCACAACCCCAACCTCAACCTCAATGACAACCAAGAGCTCAATAGTTTTGTTTTGAATGACAACCAAGAGCTCAATAATTTCCACTCCTCACTCTTCAAGATTGTGGTAGCGAATGATAGGTACGACGCTGATATTAAACATTATTCGATTATTATATCTAGAAGAGTAGACATTGATTCATTATTTGATTTTGGAATTAAAGAATTGGTTGAGAATGCTGGCTTAGCCGGGTTGTGCAGATTGGGTGGAAGTTATTGTCAATGGATTGTGAAACTATTTTATATCAATTTGGAATTGTCCACCCAACCATTAGATATTCAGACTTAAATGTTTGGATGGAAGTCCGACTCCCAATGATATTAATATGTTGATTGGATATTTGATGAAGGAACCAAGTGAGGAATATTACCACGTATCTCGGGAGTTAGATTTCATCAGACGAAAAGAATGTTTGAGAGTGCTTAGATAGTTGCACTGAGATCCTAAGATTGCAGCGTTCAAGAAGCCAAAGTCTAATGACTTGAACACAAAAACCTGAGTGATCCACACCATAATTACCCAAACTATTCTGCCTCGAGATGAGCATCGAGACCATTTTTTTTGCATGGATCTCTATATATTAGAGAAGTTGTTCAACTGAAAGAAAGTGACCATCAGGTATGTGATTTTGAGTCACATGTACAACATCCTCAACAACCCAGCCAATAATTTATTATTTAATTGGCTCATTCAGAGGATTGTTGAACATAATGGGATACCAATCTCGAATGGTGAGCTGAGAATCCAAAATATGGTCGGTGACATCTATAATAAATTAAAAGTGGACCGTATGGGGACCACCAAAGTCAGAGGGGAATGAGTATGTAAGTCTCTATCCAAGGCTGCCTCGAAGACTCAATCAAAGGCTTCCCAACCTCCAACCCTCTCAACCATACAGCCTCTAGTCCCCTCAATCATACAACATCCATCCACCTCAGAGGGACAACCTCCATCATCGCCTCTACAGCCCTTGGAGGATGATACTCCATAGCTTATGTCTCTGCCCCCTCCTCAGTTATTTCTATTCATCGATGCTTGAGGAGATCATTAGCTGGATGGAAAGAATGGATGAGAAAGTGGAGGGCCAACATCAAATGGTGTTGGACCGAGTTCAATGGATGGAGGACTAAGTTAAAAGGATAGAGACCAAGTGGAGGAGCATCATCAAAGGGTGTTGCACCGATTGCAAAGAAGGGAGGAGCGAGTAAAAGAGAGTCATCATGAGTTGTTGGCCAAAATGCAAAGAATGGGGCAGTAAACAAGGAGACATGCACATGATCGAGCAGTCCTTCCAACATCCTCTTCAGCATCCTCTCAAGCAGGCCCTCCAACAACCTATCCAGCACCCTCTTCAGCAAGTGAACAAACATAATGCTTGTAAGTTTTTTTAGTTTATATGTAAAGTCATTACTTAGTTTATTTGTATAAGATAAAGTAACATGTCTCAAATTTGTAGCGTTCTTGGCATCACATGCGAACCTTCTCCTCCTACTGTGCTTGACAAGGTGCAGCAGATAGTGGCTTGCATTCTTCCATCGATAGACGCATCGGGTGGAATATAGCCTCTACTTAAAACTTTGCAGTGGTAAATCTTTGATTTTTTTATCTACGTGTCTGTAATTATTCATCCCTTATTATTCTAATAGTTCAAAAATTTTCATTTCAGCTAGGTGCATTGATGGATATTTTTACGAGACTGGTTTGTACAAATACGAAGAAAAAGATAGAGACTGTGCAAATCTTGCAAAGGTTATGATTTGCTTTTCATTTTCTGGCATTAAGTGTTTTGGACTGGATATTTAGGATATTTCACTTTCTGTTTTCATTTTCAGGTAGATGACGCATAACACATCACTAATCTTACCATCCCAAAGCAAGAAACAACATCAAACACAGTGAGAATTATGTTATGTTAAATTAAGTAGTTTAGAAGATTTTATTTTAGTACTAATCCTTGTGTTCTTTGTATTCAGTGTCATACATTGAACGAAGAAGAATACTTCAACGTTCTAATGGAAAGATCACTTATTACACTAGGGTGGACTCATGTAAGTAAAATTCTTGCTTTGGTTGTACTTCATGTTTGAACAGGTCTAACGCATGGTTTACTTTTCAGACACACCCATCACATATTTTGTTATACCAGTTGAAGATGAAGGCTGCTCCAAGTTGTATAGAAACCGGATTCCACCCTCAGCTAGAGCTACCAGATAAGTCTCCGTTATAAGCCAAAGGTTCCAACATATACCTGGACCCAAAGTTGTCATTCGTAGTCACCGATTTACGGATAAGATCTCATACCAAGACATTGACGTAGGTAGTTGATGTGTAGGGATACTAGTTGATTGTAAACTGATTGTGATATTAGGTACTTGTAAAGTAGATATGTGATTGGATTTTATAATAATCAATCCATTGGTTAATTGTGATTGGATTATATTGATTGTGATTGGAGTATACTGATTGTGATGGGATTATACTGATGGTGATTGGAGTATACTGATTGTGATTGGATTAGATTAATTGTGATTTGATTATATTGATAATGACAATTGCAGTTCGGATCACCAAACACTTTTTTTTTATGATTTTTGTTGTTTTTATTGAGAGTAATGTTTACTTTAAGGTGTTGTCTTTTGGAAGCTACATGTACAAATAAATTATTCACTTTAATATTTGGAGTGATAGGTTCCATACACGTTAAACATTTCATTCATCATCAACAAATAGTTAACTTACATTTATATTCATTTATTTACATTTACATGTTCATTACAACAATCTAATAAACCAACATGTCAACATATATGTTTTATTGCCAAGGGTTGCAGTGACCTCTCATATTTGTGGACCTTGCATGGTAGACTCCTGCATAAATTTTTAAACACATTGTAAACAAAATTAGCATAGTTAAAATAATACTTGAAAACATAAATGTAATAATGTGCTCACTTGCGTCTCAGGAATTATGAAACCCATAAATGTGCCATATGAGCTTCCTCTCCCACCTCTGCCACTTTTACCTCTGGACCTATGGCTACCACTTGACTCACCAATGTCTTGGCCTCAACCTTAACACGTGCAGCAGATATGCCCCACACCCGACACTAGCTAAATATCATGTTGAGATTTCACCTTGGTAGGACTGTTTGGCTATGGGCCTCATCAACATCCCTTATTCTTTGTTTTCATGGCCTTCATAGACATCTCTTAAATGGTGGTGGCATAATTGGATGAAGGTCCGTCACAGGCCTCATGAGTTGTCCACTGAGTGGGTGGACAAAGTGCGAGTACATCCTCATGTATGTGTCCCGGTGGTAGCATTCATGTAAAAATTTCTCAATTGATCTCCTCATGGAATGCATAGAAGAGATTGCATGCACACATATGATTCTAGTCAACTCCCACCGGTAATACTGTTTCTTATCATTGCTCACCTCAAACTAGCAAGCGCTTGCAAAAATAGCACTCCAAATTTGACTTGCAAGTTGTAGTCTGGCAAGTCGCTCCTTGATCTACAGACACAAAATGATGCACTAGAGGAAGGGGTAAAGAAATACCTACAAAATATGTTGAAATGTTGAACAATCAGTTGAAGAAATATGATGAATTGTTGAAGTGTGCTGATCAATTGAACGTGGCTGTTTTCAGGCCTGGCAGTTGACCTTTGGAAATAACACGGCGGAGATCGACCAATTTCTGAAGGGGGCAGATCAACCTGTGCTCGCGGTCGAGTAGAGGGTTGACCTCAAAAAGGGTAGTGGTGACTGATGAAGAGTTTGGTCGAGCTAGCGGTACAGCAGATCGACCAGTTCCTTAGTTTCCTTATTTTGCTGCAAATTCACTTTTGGAAAGTCCAACTTTGGAAGCTTGCCACTCCTTCGTTTTAGAAGCTTTTGGGCTGAAATTTTGACCACGCCTTCTTGAATGAAGAAGAAAAGAACTCCTTCAATAATTTTAGAGAGAACCTTCAAGGATTAGGAAATATGTTGAGAAGAATTAATGTGGTTGGAAATAGCAAGTATTGAAGCTTGCAACTTTCGAGTGGATGATTTGTCGATGGAGATGACTCTTGATGGTTGGACACCACTTCACACAACCTTTTCCCAAGGAGTAGGGCAGTGAATGCCAATAAAAGAAATCACTCAACTCCAAGTGAGCCCAATCTTGTGATACTATTCACATAAGGATAACTTTGGATATAACTCACCAAAGTGTTTGAAAAAGGAATCACTCTAATTTTGAAATAAAGCAAGAGCTTTTTATATTCAAACTTCAGTTCCCTTAAACTAGTACATAAGGTGGCTTTATATAGCTAATTACAAACTATAAAATAATAATAAACTAAATAAGCAATAATAACTCTAAATCTGCTCATAGAATAAGTTGTCCGATTTTCTACTTAATGGAAACTCGGTTAATTAACTAAAAAATATTTAATTAATCTCTTTCTTTCTTCTTCTCTAATCTTGAGAATTTTTGGTAGCTATTCCTTGCTAGTGCTCAGCCACTTGGATGATTTCCACGTATAGACTTCCTTGGTCTCCAAGCTTGGACACTTGAATTTTCCTTAATCTTTGCTCTCAGTTCCATAGGCATTTGACATAGCCAACAAACCCTAAATTTACGAATCTATCCCATTCTAGAAAACATAAGGAGTTAGATACAATCTTTATGAAACACTCTTTTAGAAATGACGTCGTCTTGAATGCCAAAATAGTCAAACACTTGTCGGAGGTCAGGAAGTGTACAGATTTGGAAAGTTCCTTAAATATTCTATGTTTGAACTTGAACTTTTGTGCTTGACCTTGAATACCTCCATGATAATGTTGGAAGTTTGATTAATAATAGAATGGATCTATAGTTCATTATCCTCTCGGGGTGGAAAATGATTCGACCTTGAATCATATCTTGTTCCACCATAATCTTTATTACCATAAAAAGAAGAATCATCATGGGCTATCATCTTTGCAATATCTTCAATTTCTCCATCATAAGGAAACGAATCTTCTTCGTAGTAGGTTGATGATATTAAGATTTCCATAAACCTCTTTCCATGCTTTAACAATAACTCGGATAATAGATTACCATGATTGAAATAAGGAAATAAACCTTGTATGTTATAGTAGGCCAACAATAGTAAGATATTCACAAACCACTTCTCATAATTGAACAATAGCTTAGGAATGTCATGGATACCACTTTGTAATTCAATGATTTCAATAAAAATAGTTTTGAGAATACCTTTACCCTTACCATAACCAAATATCATGCCAATAATGTTAGAAATTTCAATCCATCGAACTCTAAAAATTCAAGCAATTAAGTTGTCCTATGGCACATACCTCTTTGCTCTAAGCCTAGTAGTTTCAAACCAATTTTCCTTTAATGCACCATATTCCATAATTGAGCAAGAATCTGAATACTTTCCATGCATATGCCACTTATTATCAAGTCTTGATATTTTCAAAAATAGATGGCTTGTAATCATTATATCACACAACAATATATTAGTAAAACTTCCATAAGAAAAATCAGTCCAAGTTCGGTTTACTTCGATGTGTCTTTCGTAATTAAACCAACTCAAACTTTGCATAAAATCTATGGAAGGCAAATTGATGTTACTCTTTCCATCTTTGATTAAAGGACATACCTTTTTCTTGTGTAAACTTTGGCCATCAACACTGTGGTCCTCATCAATGTGCCACCAAAATTTGTAAGTGAGACCCTACATTAATATCTCCAAGTAATTTCCTTTAACCAAAACCATTGAAGTCATATTAGCACAAGTTCTCTTATAAATTAATTAAGAACACACCTTGTTCATGTTGAAGCATTGGATATGGGAAGTATGCTCCTCTTGTGTTGTTGTTGTCAATGAGTCAACTTGGTCCTCTATGGTTTCGGGTACTTGCTCTTCTTGGTCCTCTTGTGTTTAATAATCCAGCATATTCTAGAAAGGTTAGGAAGTTAACTACAATCTTCATGAAAGACTCTTTTTGAAATGACGTCATTTTGAATGCCAAAATACTCAAACACTTGTGGAGGTCAGGAAGTGTACAGATTTAGAAAGTTCCTCAAATATTCTATGTTTGAACTTGAACTTCCATTTGTGCTTGACCTTGAATACCTCCATGATAATGTTGAAAGTTTGATTAATAATAGAATGGACCCATAATCTATCATAAAAGGTCCATTGACTCAGTCATCTATTCGTGTTTCTTAACAATCCTACAAATGATGTCCTTTCTTATCCTTTCGAACATAGTAAGAACCGGAATTGAAGGACTCGCTCAAGTTGTTCAGACTTATGTCACACTTTGCGATTGAACTAAAGGCATGTTTTGACCGAAATCTCGCATCGATAACTCATAGATATGCGTGTGTTGACTGGTCAGGCAAAAATAGCTTCCTTATCTCTCTCTCTCAAAGTGCACAGATGTTGTGGCCCAAGAAGGGCTTCATATTGCATCCTCGAATAAATTGCCTCTAAATTGTTTTTGGAAGTTTGCATATAAGTGTCTAAGACAAAAATGATGCTCTGTTGACGTTGCAAACTCTCCGACAGCTGGCACTAGCACCTACAAAAATTAACCTATAGAGTCAAACATTCATATACAACACATAACAGAAAACAATATTGCAAAAGCAAACAACCATACCTTTGTCGGTCAGAAATGATTGTCCACCCTATGTTGGACTAACTGTTTTGATCTATAAGCAACAATTCCAAAAACCAGCCCTAAGAGTCCCTACATTATGCTTCAACCACTACTATAACAATCAGATAAATTTCATCGTTCCCATAAATGCTAATAGTTGTGAGCAGCAGCCTTGACACGATCTCTTCAAGTGGCAACCATCTAAGCAAGTAATAGGTCTACCACAATTCAACCGCCTCATCTTACATGCAACCAAATACATGTACATCCTCTTAAATGTTGGACTGTGTGTAAGATTAATACTCTCTAACTGAATTTGCAGTGAGCTTTTAAGATTAGAACTCTGAATCTTCTCTCCATATGACCATATAAGCTTGTATTATTCATTGTCATCTCCTTCATTCAGTATTCAAGCTTCATTTATTTTCCTTTAGGCAAGGCTTGTGTAATGTTCACATTACAATCCTTCCTAACTATCTCCATTATGGAATAAATGTCTCAGTCAGCCTTACTTTTGAATCTATCCAAGTAATGAGTTGCCACCCATTTGACAAAGGCATGGTGGCTTTCAATCTTTCTTAGGTGTCAACATCCTTATAGCTCTTTATTTGAAATGTAAGTTCACCTTGCATTTTTTATGCGTGCATCCACTAAATGCATCCTTCCTGGCATGCGACCCTCAACCGATGAGATTTGTGTGGATTTTATCCTGTACCCATTCTTCAACACATAATCTCTTATTTCTACTCTAATTTCATTCGATGAACTATATTTCTGGCCCAGACACATATCAGGAAAAGAACATTCCGGTAGTAGTTGTTGTTTAGGTCTACTCTCCCCTTTTCTTGGTCATCAAATTTACACAATGAATGGAGCTCCTCCTCATCTAGAGTTGCTGAGATGGAATGTACAACTTGTAATACCCCGATAATCTTCCCCCGTGATAGAATCCAAAAATCACCTGGAACACAATATTCAAATCTGTCCAGAAAACTGTGAAACCCGGACAAGTAATACTAAAACAGAAATAACTCAAAATCCAACCATGAACTTTAGCTGGAATTTGGTGAGCACCACCTCAACACATTCATGAATAATGCATCAAAATTATAGCTCATTATCCACTCTAAAACGGAAGTTATAGCAGAAACAACATAGTCCAGAAATCTAGAATTCTCCTGGACAGATCCGACAACCCAGATTAAAACGAACAGAACTTCTCTTGTAAACGGAATATTAATGTCACTTTTGGAGGGTAGCTACTTATCACAAAACAGAACAATTCTCAAAAAGGGACCGAATTAAAATAATCAGTACAAGGACCTCAAACAGATTCCACAATCGGAGACATTAATAGATCAATAAGAAAAACAGATTCAACATCAAACAAATAATGCAACAATAACTTTCTCCAATCAATAATCCACACAAAATCTCTTCAACAAGGATTAAGTAAACAATCACTAGAACATTAGGGAATCCAAGAACCAAAGAAAGAACCAAGAAATCCTTCAAGAATCAAGAGTAACGTCGAGGAGTCCGCGGACCTCCTAGTGAGAGGGCCGACTTGTGGTTGGCCGATGGGCAACACTCTCCAAGGATGGAAATCTTCTTTTATCTCCACACCACAATCCTTACCATAAATATAAGGGATTGGAAGAGATAATATCCCAAGAAATGCAAGGTTAAGAAGCTTCAAGAAACCCTTGCTTGGGGATGAAAGAATCAGCGCTAATGGAGGGAGGAGGCCGCGGCTTGTTCTTCAAGAGAGAAGCAAAATTCTATTTAATCAAAACTGAACTTTCATCTAGCCAAAAGGGGTATTAAACCCTAAGGTTTACAACAAAAACATAAAAGGACAAAAATATCCCTAGGTAGCAAATGACTAACAAACCCTTAATTAAAACAACAACAATAAAATCTGAGTCTGAGTTTTGCTCTCTGAAACTAAGACATTTGACAAAACAAATGGAGCCCAAATACAACAATCAATAGCTCGTTTGAAACCTCTAGATGTTGGCTACATTGGATATGAAGGAGAAAAGTTGAAAAGACATCATCCCGATTGTCAAAAAGCCACTTGAACTGTCAGAGGTCAGAATCTAGGCGGAAAAACAGCTCACAATTATTCCCCAAAGATTGGAAAATCTCCATTAGCCCAAATGCCAACTCCAATGATGTTTATTTGATTCAAAAACCTGTAAAATAAATAAAAAAAAGTTAGAGAATAAAAGAGCCCCTGGCTTGGGCTAGTGTTCCGGAACTTGGGGCACATCACCTCGTTTATATAATGTAATGAATTTTGTAAAATTAATGTATTATATTGCGAGATGGTATTTGTCAAAATAATATCGTGTAAATATATGGAAAATATTGTGGAGTGATTAAAGTTTAAATTTTTAAGGGATAAAGTGCATCATGATTACCGATGATTTCCTTTTCTCCCGAGGAGATTGTGAACTTTCCCCGTGGTGTCGTGGGATTGGTCCACCTCCGTTGAACTGGGTGATTGTCCACTCAATTAGTAAATAGTCTTGGAAGCTTTGCTCCTTCTATCTATAAGTGGAGAGCTACATGTGTGTGGTTGCCACTTTTTGGAGGAGCTCCATTTTCGGAGAACAGAGTGTTGTGCGTGTGAGATTGAAGCCAACCATGAGCTTGTTGTAGTGTGGGATTCTACAACTTAGAAATCTTCTATGAGGTAAGAAATAAGTATGTCTTGGCCAGTGGAGGCCCTACACCACAAGCTAGGTCTTTATGTTTAATTGCTTCTACTTGCTGCTGTAAACCGTGTAGCTTGCTATATTGCTGATGTGAATTTATGTAGTTGAATTTCGTAGCTCACTTTGTATGTTTGTGGATAATATTGTTGGGTTCTAGATGGTATTGTTGATGCTTGTCTAGGCATTTTACTAATTCTAGTAATGCAAAACCTCACGGACGAGTAGACACTATAATCTGCTTTGGTTAATTCCCTATTGTTGTTGTTAATAGGTTTTACATTAGTATTTGTTGTTGGCTCACTGTTGATTTGTTGCTATCATAACTTGTTGCATTAACATTATTTCATTGGGTAAGTTTGGTTAGATAAATGTTGTCATTGTCATTTAATCTATCAAGCATGATTAGTCACCTAGTATGAGTTATTCGTTGCTGCTCTTGGGTGTTAATATGCTGCTTTAGAAATAACATGTTTATAGTTAGTCTCCATCTTGATTTTTGAGTTCATTGACATCTCCATCATTTACTTTCTGCTATCAAATATAGTGTTTTACTATACCTTGTACAAATGTTTTATCTCTGGATTATTATGCTACCTTTGCTCGTTATATCCATGTTTGTTTCATGCCATTAAATTGTCGTCAAACATGTTTAGCATTTTGAGTATATCACTGTCGTTTTTCCTTAAATTACTAAGAATGTTTAGAGTGTGGAATATCGTTATTGTTTCTGTTAGTCGCTAAGCATGTCTAGAGTTTCGAATATATATTGATGTTGTTTTCCTTTAAAATGTTAAGCACGTTTAGAGTGTTAAATGTTGTTATTATTTTTGTTAATTGTTAAGCATGCCTAGGATTCCAAACGGTATAATTGATATGCTTAAAAACGCTGATCTAAACTCCACACTACAATAACTCATTGTTAATAAACTAAATTGATTAACATATTCTTAGATAGCTTGCAATGTTCCATTTTGGAATATCTCACCATGACATAGCATGTTACTAATTATTTCTATGTTTTATATGCCTTAGTTAATTATCTTCGTATTATATTGCTTCGTATAGTTTTCCATTACTTAGTTTCTTAATTTTGCTAGTTCAATTATTTCTCATAATCATCGTCTCATATTATCTGACTTGGTAACATAGGTTGTTGGTTCTCTCTTAATTGTTGGCTTGAATTTACTTGATTGGTTTTGTTTATATTTCCATTTTATAGTACTGGCATGTTGTTGTGATCAGTGCACCGCATTGACATGCATTATGATCATAGAAACAATTTGGAATCCCACATTCGAGTTGGTATTCATATGCATAATGTGAGAGAAAAATGGATAAAGTAAATGAATGTAAGGGAAATTGGAGGTTGGGGAGGTGGTTTGGATCGTATCCGGGTAGACTCGAGATTATGTCATTCCCTTTTCGAGTCACGAGAGCCTGTCTACCCAAGGGTTAGAAGCCAACTAGAGGCCACTCTCCCTACTACAGAACCTCCAATGTCCTAGCTTGAGATACGAGTTAATGTATATGATAGTGAGTAAAGAAAATTTTTGGTGGATTTCTTTCTGACATAATCAGTTACAGGCATTCATCATATTGCATCTCATTTCTTTCTAGGCCTTAGGCTCACAGTTTGCTTATGGTGTAAGTGATTGTCAAGATATGGCTATTCCTCGAGTGGAGGAGGAGACATTTTTTATTGAGCATTTGGGTTACCCAGCTGAATCGACCTAAGCGGGTTATTGCTCGCATAAAGTAAAAAATGTTATTTTGAAATGGGTTGATAAATTATAAATGTTTTGTAAAACTATTAACTCTCATTTTGATCATCAAACCCTATTTTGGATTTAATTATGTTTTTGCTTTTACTTTGATTTAACTATGCATTTTTAATTTATCTCACTCACTATAACTATTTCCTCTCTTGTGTCTTAAATAAATAAAAAGAAAATTTTGACACAATAATTAAGAAGGAAAAAGTAAGAAAATTAATGAGGGTGTTACAGTTGGTATTAGAGCATAACCAAGTTGAACGTGATTTTGTAGACTACTGGTAAGCCAAGACTCATCGGGCAATACTCCTTCGATTATATGTTTACTTTTGTTCCTTGAACTATTTCTCCTGAACTTCTTATTTATAATGTGAAAACATATAGGATTATAAAATGGCTAGGCAAACGAGAGGAAACATTCCGGTTAACGACAAGAGAAATAAGGAACTTGACCATCAAGAAGTCTCTAACGGCCGTTGGGGTGCCAGAGCTTATAACGGGAGGGATGATGCCCTCGACCATATTGCGATGATGGTGGAGCGGCAATCCCAATACATGAAGCAACATTTTCAGTATATGGAGAGATTCATGGGCCAACAAAATTGGAATGGAAACGGGAATCACCATGCAGTGGCGATTTCAGAAGAAGCTAGATGGGAGAAGTTCCAACGGGTCAAGTCCCCTTGTTTTAATGGGATATCTCTGATGTTACGAGGGCTGAAGAGTGGATCTGCTCCCTCAAGGATATGTTTGAGTACACAAGCATAAGTGAGGTCGAGAGGGTAAAGTGTGCTGCCTACTTGCTGATCCAGGATGCACGCTTCTGGTGGTACTCGTTAAGTCCTCACGTGATGTTAGAACCCTCACTTGGAGTAGTTTCAAGGAATTTTTCAATGACAAATACTTCAACCACAATATCCATATGCAGAAGTTAGTGGAATTTGTACGCCTACGCCAAACGGGAACAGTATCAGAATATGCTCAGAAGTTTGAGGAGCTCTCCCGTTTTGCCTCTCATCTGGTAGCCACAGAGGAGCATAAGGTTCACCATTCCAGTCAGGGGCTCAACCGTGTCCGGCACAGAGGATGTTCCCTATTCGAAAGTTGTGGCAAAGGCCTTAATGGTGGAAAACATGAAGGCTATGGCGGTCAGGCAAAGGGAGGTGAATCAAAGATTGTGGAAAAGCACTTCAAACTAGCAACCACGTGGTGGTCCATCATCGAGCTGGGAAATCAACCGACCCTCGAATGGTGGGGCACAATAAAGGCAAGATAAACAACCCATGATAGAAACATACAATGCCCCTTAAGACGGGAGAACATAACAACCCAATGCATAACTAAAATGCAAGAAATTCCATCATGGTGAATGCTTGGCAAGCTCTAAGCAGTGCTTCACATGTGGGAGGCCCAGCCATATTGCGAAGCATTGCACGACTAGACCTAGAGGACAAGGAGGTGTGTCTCCATGGGTTTTTGCTATGTACATACCTGACCAAGAAGAGGAGTAGCCGGTAGTGGTGGCAGTTACACATAACTTGATGCAGCAGTTATATAGGTGGTATGAACATACTCCCTAGATGTATTAGTAGATCTTACCTTAGAATAAATAAGTTGCATAATCCTGACAAGTACGGTCGATATTAATAACTGTATTGCGTCTTTTGTATTTTATTTGATTCGGGTGCTACGCACTCATTCATTTTAACTGAGTTATATGGAAAGGTGAATTGCTTCTCTAATCGTATGAATTGCACGCATAGAGTGTTGTTGCCTTTTAGCGACTACTTATTTGCTAATGGAATTCTTAAGGAATATGCAGTGGAGATAAATGGTTGTTTATTTTGTACCGATCTGATTGTCATGGACCTAAAGGGGTATGATATCATTCTCGGCATGGACTAATTATCTCTACACCAAGCGGTCATCAATTATAAGAAGAGAGAAGATCGCTTCTGCCCTCTTGGCGGTGAATCGCATAATTTCCAACGGACTAAGGAGAAGGGAAAACTTGCTGCTATTTGTGTGCTCAAGGCAGATAAATTACTAAAAAGTGGATGTGATGGGTTCTTAATAAATGTAATGGATACTACGGTGACCCCTGGTGCCAACTTGGAAGATGTTGCTATAGTCCAGAACTTTCTGGGTGTCTTTCTTGATGATCTTCCTAGTTTACCTTCAAGCCGTGAGATCGAATTTGTGATCGATTTACATCGGGTACCGAACCTATTTCAAAGAACCCATACAGAATAGCCCCGGCAGAGCTACGGGAATTAAAGACTAAGTTAGAGGAGTTAATCAACAAGGGATTTATTCATCCTAGCTTCTCCCCTTGGGGTGTACCTGTATTATTTTTCAAGAAGAAAGACAGATCGTTAAGAATGTGTATCGACTACCAGAATTAAACAAGGTAACGATCGAGAACAAGTATCCCCTGCCAAGGATTGGTGATCTATTCGACCAACTATGCTCGGGTATTCTCAAAGATTGACCTCCACTCAGGTTATTATCAACTGAAAGTTAAATAGGATGATGTACCTAAAACTGCATTCTGCATAGGTACGGACATTACAAATTTCTGGTGATGTCATTCGGGCTGACCAATGCTCCTGTGACTTTTATTGATCTAATGAACCAAATTTTCAGAGACTATTTGGATAAATTTCTTGTCGTCTTCATTGACGATATTCTGGTTTATTCTCAAACGGAAGAAGAGCATTGTGAACATCTCTGGATTGCTCTATCGGTTCTCAATCAACACCAGTTATATGCCAAGTTTTCTATGTGCGAGTTTTGGCTAAGTGAAGTCAGCTTCCTTGACCACATGATTTCCAAGGATGGTATTGCTGTGGATCCAGCAAAGATACAAATGGATGTGGATTGGGTGCAACCAAAGAATGTTGGAGACGTAAGAAGCTTTCTTGGATTGGCAGGATATTACAGACGTTTCATTGATGGATTGTCAAAAATTGTTTTGCCACTCACCAGCCTAACAAAAAAGAATACACGATTTGGGTGGTCTAGTGATTGTGAAGAGAGTTTCTAGGAACTAAAACATCGATTGACGTCTGCACCTATTCTGGCCTTTCCTGTTGAGGAAGTCGATTTCTATATCTATTGTGATGCATCCAAGAGAGGACTTGGTGGGGTACTTATGCAGCATGGCAAGGCGATTGCATACGCTTTACGACAGCTTAATCCTCATGAAGTAAATTATCCCACGTACGATCTTGAGCTTGCTGATGTTGTGTTCACTCTTAAAATATAGAGACACTATCTATATGGGCAGCATTAAAAAATCTATTCGGATCATAAGAGTCTCAAATACATCTTCATGCAAAAGGAACTTACCATGAGACAGTGGCAATGGTTAGAGTTCGTAAAGGACTATGACTGTGAGATTAAGTATCATCCAGGAAAAGCTAACATGGTGGCCGATACTCTTAGCCGAAAGGTTGCTATGATGATTATATTATGCGATAAGATGCCTGGGGGACTTCAGAAAGACATTCAAGAGCTTGACTTGCAAATGCTTCTGACTCAGCTGGACGTGGTATTATCGAAATTGACCTTAATGCCTTCCATACTTGAGCAGATTAAGGAAGCCCAATGGGGGTGATGGCATATGCAAGGATTTCAAGTTGAATCCAACTCTACCTGAATATCGAGACTATTCCATGTCTGCTAATGGTATTATTAAGTATAAAACCGATGGTATGTGCACAGTGACTCGACCTTGCAAAAAAAATCTTGGAGAGGCTCATTCTTCAAGCTTCTCTATCCACCCTAGGAATAATAAAATATACAAGGATCCGAAGATGCTTTACTACTAGCCGATGATGAAATATGATATTGCTGAGTATGTGGCATTGTGCTAGGTGTGTCAGCAGGTGAAGGTAGAACATCAAAGACCCGGTGGGATGCTTCAGTCGTTGCCAATACCTAAATGAAAATGGGAGCATATCACTATGGATTTTGTTTCGAGTTTACCCAGGACTGCCAAAGGACACAACGCGATCTAGGTGATTGTGGACAGATTAACGAAGGTTTCTCACTTCTTGCTGGTGGCAATGACATACAAGATGAAACAATTTGCAGATTTATAAGTCCAACAGATTGTAAGATTGCACAGTGTTCTGGTCTATTGTATCTTATCGGGACCCGCAATTCCCTTCAGCATTTTAGAAGAGCTTAAACAAGGCTATGGGCATGGAACTGAAATTCAGTACTGCATTTTATCCTCAAATTGATGGCCAAAGTGAAAGAATGATCCAGACACTTGAGGATATGCTATTTGGTTGTGTGCTTGAGTTGCAAGTTGGATGGGGAAAGATTTTACCATTGGTCGAGTTCGCCTATAATAACAGTTTTCAGGCCACGATTGGTATGGCAGCCTATAAGGTGTTATATGGCATGAAGTCTAGATCTCCTTTGTTTTGGAGCGACACTAGTGAAGCTGTATTCTACGACCCTGAAATGGTACTGAAAACTGTTGAATCTATTGCTATTATCAACCAAAGGATGCTAGACGCTCAGAGTCATCAAAAAAGCTATGTTGATAATCGTCGATGAGGCATGGAATTCAATGAAGGAGACCTTGTATTTCTAAAAATATCTCTGTTCAAGGGAGTTGTGTCCTTTGGTAAAAGGGAAAAGTTAAGCCCAAGATATATCAGCCCCTTTGTAATTACGAAAAGGATCGGAATTGTGGCATACCAATTGTGGTCGAAGGCGCGGTTGTGGTTTGCATTTGAAATGCATTACAGGTTGCTCTTTTCATTATCGGTCGTACCACAGTCGAAGTTGGGGATGAAGGGTTTATGTCCAAAATGCATTACAGATTACATTTTGGGTTTTCTATCACACTGCAGTCAAAGACGCGGACGTGATGTGTGACCAAAAAACAAAAGGTTTTTGAATCTATAAAATTCATCAATTTTGCTGTCGAATCATCTGTCGGGACGTGGTCGCATGATCAGACCAAAAACCCAAAACCATGGTGAAATTGGGTTTTAGGTCGCAATGCGATCGATGGTTCAATCAACTTCCTCGACCGAAAATTCTAGTTTTTATGAAACTGTAGCTTCAATTGCTGCCATTTTTCTAAATCTCCTCTCGATGCTTTCCTTTTCTCCCGAGGAGATTGCAAACTTTCCACGTGGTGCCTTGGGATTGGGGCACCTTTGTTGGAATGGGTGATTGTCCACTCACCTAGCAAATACGCTTGGAAGCTTCGCTCCTTCTATCTATAATTGGAGAGTTGCGTGTGTGTGGTTGCCACTTTCTAGATGAGCTGCATTTTTGGAGAACAGAGTGCTGCGTGTGAGGTTGAAGCTAACCGTGAGCTTGTTGCAGTGTGGTATTCTACAGCTTGGAAATCTTCTATGAGGTAAGAAATGAGTATGTCTTGGCCAGTGGAGGCCCTACACCACAAGCTAGGTCTTTGTGTTTAATTGCTTCTACTTGTTGCTATAAACCGTGTAGCTTGCTATACTATTGCTGTGAATTTGTGTAGTTAAATTTTGTAGCTCTCTTTGTATGTTTGTGGATAATATTTTTGGGTTTTGGATGGTATTGTTGATGATTGTCTAGACATTTTACTAATTCTAGTAATGCAGGACCTCACGGACGAGTAGACACTATAATATGCTTTGGTTAATTCCCTACTGTTGTTGCAAATAGTTTTCACTTTAGTATTTGTTGTTGGCTCACTATTGATCTGTTGCTATCATAACCTGCTACATTAACATTGTTTCATTGGGTAAGTTTGGTTAAATAAATGTTGTCATTGTCCATTAATCTTTCAAGCATGTTTAGTCACCTAGTATGAATTATTCGTTGGTCCTCTTAGGTGTTAATTTGCTGCTTTAGAAATGACAGGTTCATAGTTAGTCTCCAGCTTGATTTTGAGTTCATCGACAGCTCCATCGTTTAGTTTCTGCTGTCAAATATAGTGTTTTAATATACCCTGTACTGTTGTTTTATCTCCAGATTATTATGCTGCCTTCGCTTGTTATATCCATGTTCGTTTCATGCCATTAAATTGCCGTCAAACATGTTTAGCGTTTTGAGTATATCACTACTGTTTTTCCTTAAATTGCTAAGCATGTTTAGAGTGTTAAATATCGTTATTGTTTCCGTTAGTCGTTAAGCATGTCTAGCATTTCAAATATATATCGCTGCTATTTTCCTTAAAAATGTTAAGCACATTTAGAGTGCTAAGTGTCATTATTGTTTTCGTTAATTGTTTATGCATGCTTAGGATTTCGAACGGTATAATTGTAATGCTTAAAAACACTACTCTAAACTCCACACTACAATAACTCCTTGTTAATAAACTAAATTGATTAACTTATGCTTAGATAGCATGCAATGTTCCGTTTTAGAATATCTCACCATGATATAGCATGTTATTAATTATTTCCATGTTTTCCATGCCTTAGTTCATTGCCTTCGTATTATATTGCTTTGTATAGTTTTCCATTACTTAGTTTGTTAATTTTGATAGTTCAATTATGGCTCATAATCAACGTCTCATATTATATGACTTGGTAACATAGGTTGTTGGTTCTCTCTTCATTGTTGGCTTCGATTTACTTGATTGGCTTCGTTTATATTTTCGTTTTATAGTATTGGCATGTTGTTGTTATCTTTGCACCGCATTGACATGCATCACGATAATAGAAACAATTAGGAATGTCACATTTGAGTTGGTATTCATATGCATAATGTGACAAAAAAATGGATAAAGTAAATGAATGTAAGGGGAATTAGAGATTGGGGAGGTGGTTTGGATTGTAACCAGGTAGACTCGAGATTATGCCCTTCCCTTGTCAGGTAGCAAGAGCTTGTCTACTCAAGGGTTAGATGCCGACTAGTGGCCACTCTCCCTGCAACGGAACCTCCAATGTCCCAGCTCGAGGTACGAGCTAATGTATATGATAGTTATTAAAGAATAGTTTGGGTGGATTTCTTTCTGACATAATCAGTTACAAACATTCATCATATTGCCTCTCAAAGCGGACGGTTCTACTGTCGTCCGCACTTCGACAGCCTGGAGTTTGGGACGCTGAATGCCGACCCAACTCGTCCTAAACTCCTATTATATATTTTTCTTTAATGTTTTACACTATAAATCATTTGCCACATCCACTAAACCACATTATTACATCATATGATTTTATCACAACATAATACATGGATTATATAGTAATTTTCAATTTTGGGATATTACAATCCACCCACCTTACAAAAATTTTGTCCCAAAAATTTAGTTCTAAAATAATTCTGGATACCGAACTTCCATGTCACCTTGTCTTTTCCACGTGGCTTCTTCTTCCTTTACTTGGTTTTGCAATAAAACTTTCACGAGAGGGACTTCTTTATTCCTCAGCCTTTTTACACTGTAATCCAAGATACCAAGTGGCTTTTCTTCATAGTTCAAATTAGTATTCACTCTAATTTGTTCTTGGGGTCTAAAAGGTATGTTACGTCCAAGGCACTTTCGTAACATAGGGACATGAAATACATCATGTACACCTGACATAACTGCAGGTAGATGCAAACGATATTCCAAGTTACCAATTCGCTCCGTAATTTGAAATGGTCCAATATACCGCGGATTCAGCTTGCCTTTTCGCCCAAACCACATAACTCCTTTGAGTGGTGATAGCTTTAAATAAACATGATCACCAATAGCAAACTCCAAATCTCGCCAACAATTATCTGCATAACTTTTCTGACGATCTTGAGCAGCTTGCATACGTTCACGAATAAGAGCCACAGTATCCGTAGTCTGTTGAACCATGTCAGGCCCAAAATACTTATCTTCACTAACTTCACTCTATGCGAGAGGAGTGCAGCATCTCCTTCCATATAACGCTTCATAAGGAGCCATACCGATGGTTGCTTGATAACTATTATTATAAGCGAACTCGGCCAATGGTAAGATCTTTTCCCATCCTCCGTGATATTCCAGAATTCAAGCACGCAACATATCTTCTAATATCTGGATTATTCACTCACTCTACCCATCAGTTTGGGGGTGGAAGGTCATAGTCATTGTCAGGTCAATACCCATAGCCTTATTTACCTATTACCAAAATATAGATGCGAAACGCGGATCACAATCAGATATAATAGATATGGGAACTCCATGAAGTCGTACAATCTCTTTCACGTACAGGTCTGCAAACTGTGTCATCGTAAAAGTCATACGTATAGGTAAGAAATGTGCAACTTTTGTTAACCTATCAATAATGACCCATATCACGTCATCTATATTTACTGACCTTGCTAATCCCATAACAAAATCCATAGAAATATGTTCCCATTTCCACTGTGATGCAGTGGTTGAAGCACTCCACCGAGCCTTTGATGCTCAGTTTTTACTTGTTGACAGATCTCACAATGGGTTACATAAAAAGCAATAGTAACCTTCATTCTTGGTCAGTAATAATGCTTTCGAAGATCTTTATACATCTTATTACATCTAGGATGAATAGAATAACTGGATGAATGCGCTTCTTGCATGATCGCAATTTGTAAAAGTATTTCTGGAACATACCATCTATCCTTATACTTTATAATGCCATCAGCTGATAAAGAATAATGACAAAACTCAGGTAAAGTTGGATTACGCTTGAAGGCTTCACAATGAGCGTCTTTCATTTGAACTTCATTTATTCTTTCCAAAATCGTGGGTTGAAGAGTTAACGTAGACAAAACATCTGATAGAGGGAATTAGTTGTACATCCAACTCTTGACATGTCATACTCATCATGGCAAACTTATGACTTAAAGCATCTACCACCACATTTGTTTTGCCAGGATGATATTTAATTTCACAGTCGTAATCTTTTACATATTCAAGCCAGCGTCGTTGTTTCATATTTAGTTCTTTTTGTGTAAAGATATAGTTCAAACTCTTATGATCTATAAATATTTTGCATCGCTGCCCGTAGAGATAATGTCTCCAAAGTTTTAGAGTGAAGACTACAGTAGCAAGTTCAAGATCATGCGCTGGATAATTAAGTTTGTGCGGTTTGAGTTGCCTGGAAGAATACGCAACTACTTTTCCTTGTTGCATCAATACTCCACCAAGCCCTCGTCTGGATGCATCACAATAGATACATAAATTTTCATTCTCTCAACAGGCAGAGTTAATATAGTCGTAGTTGTTAACCGACGTTTGAGTTCTTAAAAACTCGTCTCACACTCATCAGACCACTAGAATCGCGCATTTTTTTCTTTGTTAACCCAGTTAAATTACAATGCTATTTGAAAATCCCTCAATAAAACGTCGGTCATAATCGGCCAAACCGAGAAAACTGCGAACATCTCTTACACTTTTTGGTTGTTCCCATTCAACAATTGCTTGAATCTTTGTAGAATCCATAGCAATACCTTCTTTTTATATCACGTGACCAAGGAAACAAACTTCCTTCAACCAGAAATCGCACTTTGAAAATTTTGCATATAACTAATGCTGCTTGAGAATATTCAAAGTGATTCATAAATGTTTAATATGTTCTTCTTCGGATTGAGAATAAACAAGGATATCATCGATGAAAACGGCGATAAATTTATTTAGAGATTCCAAGAATATCCGAGGCATTAGATCCATAAAAGTTGCAGGAGCATTCATAAGCCAAAGGACATGACCATAAATTTGTAATGCCCATATCTAGTTCGAAAAGCCGTCTTTGGTATATCTTCTTGTTTAACTCGTAATTGATAATACCCTGATCGAAGATCAATCTTGGAAAAGACGCAGGCACCATTAAGTTGATGAAATAAGTCATCAATAAGAGGCAAAGGGTATTTATTCTTGATCGTTACCTTATTTAATTCTCGATAATCCACGCACATGCGAAACGATCTGTCCTTCTTTTTCACCAATAACACCAGAGCTCCCGATGGTGAGAAACTTGGACGGATAAACCCTTTTTGTACCAATTCTTCAAGTTGAGTTTTTAGTTCACGTAATTCTGGTGGCGCCATACGATATGGATTTTTCGCAATTGGTTCCATACTAGGTTGTAAGTCTATCATAAAATCAATCTCTCTGACAAGAGGCAATCTTGGAAGATCATCCAAGAAAACATTGGGGAATTCATGAACGACTTTTATATCTTCTACTTTTGCATCCACTTTCATTGCCATATTCCTGATATGAACAAGAAAACGTTCACATGCGTGTTGCAATAGTTGATCTGCTTTAAGGGTAGATATAATGGGTACCTTGTTCTTCTCTTTAATTGCTCGAAACACGTATGACTCCCATTGCAGAGGATAGAATTGAACTTCACGTCGTGCACAATTAATAATAGCACGATTAATATTTAACCAATCCATCCCCAATATAATATCGAATCCCTTTATATCTAACACAATAAGGGTAGCTTGAAAAATACGATCATTTATTTGAACTGCATAATTTTCAATAATACCATTTGTAGTCATATAGCCACCAGAAGTGATAAGGACTCGATAACCTTTCTTTGGAATTTTAGGGGAACATTTGCTTTTGAGCAAAAGGGTGTTGAAATAAATGAATGAGTTGCTCCAGTATCAAACAACGTATAAGCAGCTACATTATTAATATATGTTGTACCTCATTACTCAGCGTATTACTACTGGAAATAACATATCATGCTTGAAAAGGGTATAAGGCAGGTGTTTAACAAATCGTACCTGGTATAACCGCTGGCAATTCTTCTTCCTCATTTTGCCCTTCTTGTAATGTGAAGACCTGCGGAACTACACCACGAGGTAGAGTTGGGCAACGTCTCGCAATATGTCCAGGCTGTCCAAATTTAAAACATACTGTTGCACCCACTCGACATGGTCCAGCATGAGTCTTTTTGCACTTTGGGCATAGATTAGGTACAATAACAGGTGCAGTGGTAACTTCAGTTGCAGGACGTTTTTCTCGCCCTTGCTGTATATCCTGAACAGGAGGCCGTCGAACTGCACGGTTATTCACTGGATTACCTCTCAATTGGAAAGGTTGATTCTTTCCAATTCGGTGCGTAAATTCTCGTTGTCTAGCGGCTATATTTTCCACATCCTTCGGATCCAATGCTCTTGCCATAATCTGTGCGTAAGGAACACCTCAGATGCCCGTCATTCTAACTCCGCGAAGGATCTCTATCTTCAACCCTTGTACAAATTGTTGCACCTTCAATCCGTTGTTAGTTGCTATATGTGGGGCAAATTGTGATAAAGCCTCGAATCGACGGATGTATTCAGACACCGTTCCTATTTGGCAAACTCTCATAAACTCCATCATCTTCTGATTCTGGACCGTAAAACTGAAGCATTTCTTATTGAATAACTCTTTGAAATTCTCCCAAGTAAATGTTGCTAGATTCAACGTAGGTGTCACAGAATCCCACCAAAATTATGCATCATTTATTAGAAGATACGTCACACTTTTCACTTTCTCCGTCTCTCATATCTCTGCGTATATAAACATTTTCTCAATGGAACGTAACGAAGCTTCTGCTCCAACAATATCAGTAATATTCCCATCAAAGTTAGGGGGTCGGAGCCGTTGAAATTTTTCCCAGCCAGCTTAAGCAGGTGGGGGTATCACGATAGCCCTATTATTTCCATTCCCGTTGTTGCCACTATTCCCATCGTTGTTACGCTCTATAAGCCTTTCAATTAGCTGGGATTGTCGATCAATCACATCCGCAATACGACTAAAGATTTCATCTCTTTCGTCAGGAACTGGAATGTTACGTCGTGTTCTTCGTGCCATTTTAAAATGTTATTATCTACAGGTAAATTAGAAATAATAAATTTACTGTGCATAATAATAAAATTACTTAAAACATACATTAGGAGGAGTGTATTCCATGATAGGCTTTGTATTATCAGTAGTCTTCAGAACCAATTTTGACCTGGTTGTGCTCTGATACCAACTTTAATATCCCGTACTTTTTCCCCATTTATTTACTTACCTTTTTCAATTTTGACATGAAATTTTTCGATCTCTATTTCACAAGTAATATAAACTATTAGAGAAAAACGAGCGACTTGTCATAAAACGATTCCCAAAATACTAACAAATAGTCATAAAAGTTTCTAAAACAGTTCGTTTACATTTCAAAAGTTTATAGATGGCCTACTGATATATTAGCAAAATACCCATTTTCCAAAGTCCCATTATATTATACGTCCTAAACCAAAATATCAAAATCCATCTGTGAAAGTCCTATCATATCATACGTCCCAAAACAAACTACAAAAATCCATTTGTGATGAACCACAACCAACAGGTCAAAGTGGATGATAATCCAAAACATCGTCCTGGAATACCTCCTCCACAATGTGATTGTTATCCAATGCATCACCTACATCACGGGGGAAAACAATGACCCTAACGCTCAGCAAGAATTAGAATGTAATGCAATACAATGTGAAGCAATGCATGACCATACAATGCAATTAAGCTAAGAGTGCATACATGACAAACACCGTGGGACCATGAGAAAACCCGGTCATTCCACAAGGGAGCAATATATATCAAGGGGTTTGCCCAGGCCGTATACACTCTTTTGTTATGAGAACGTTGGGGATTTCAGAACAGGAAACAATGAACTCTAGTATCCCATGTCGCTAACCTATTGTCTCTCTAATCCATCCAACATGGACCTATATGACAATGGGACGTCATTGTCTTCCCGAACCCCCACACGCCTATTTACATAGATTTATTATGTCTCACAAAATGAAGCAATTTCATAAGCCCTAACATGATGCATGTATATCAATAAATTACATGAAAAAGAACACGACAATATACTAACACACAGTACAATAGTGAACATTAACTAACGTTGCTGCACATGCTTTTATATAAATACTCATAGCTACAATAGACCTCACAATTCATAAGAGTTAGAATAACTAAGATTACTCCATTAACTAGGCATTGAAGAACAAAAGATAACATCCAGTTCAACGTACCATAATGAACATGTTCATACTTCCACTGATATAATTTCCAAAGAAAATATTACACATTTAAACTCATCCAATTTAATCCTTAATCCAATATACTCCCAACAATAAAATCTTCCAGGTATGAGTCCCAATATCCATTCCAAAACATATTACTAACATGGATCAAAGCTTGCAATAACCAAGATATATTTCACTGACCTTATTATGTTAAAACAATCCACAAACAACAAAAAATTAGCAAAAATCAGCATTAGTCCATGTAGTAGTTTCTATCAATAGTTCATCAACTAAAAACAAGTTCACTAAAAAAAAAAAACATGCAGAACCCCTTAATGTAGGCCTCGATTGGCCATATATCATTCAAAATCCTTACCTATTTTTTGTAGTGAATCCCATGTTCTCACTTCCCTTCACAGCACCACACTGTCCACCAATTTCCCAAAGACAAATTACACACATAGGTATCTAGAATAGAATTGAACTAGTTGTGTGTAATGGGACTTATCTTTGTTACCTCTTCTTGCTCGTTCCCATTTCCTTTCTAGACAGATTACCCCAACCACACACACCCTCTTTCAAACTACACACTGAAGAGGACAAGAAGGAAATATATAAACGGACATACTAAGCCCCACAACTTGCTACGTGGAGTTGATCACCCCCATCCCTTAGGAAGAGGTCCAACGAGCTGGAGCCAAGCAGAATGTCTCTTTTCACTGCTTGGACGTGTCCCCTGGCAAAAATCGAGAGAAATTGACAAGAAAGGGGAAAAAGACACCAGGTTTAAAATTGGGTTTTTAGGACAATTTTGACCTTTTGGATGCGGTGTGTCGTCCGTAGTATCGTCCACAATTGTTTGAAGTCACTTTAGGACGAGAAAACGTGTCCCCAATCCTTCGTCCGTACCATCTGCAAGACATATTTGAACGCAGTAAGGCGTCTGCATGATGTGTCCGCAGTTGTCCAAATTGTACCAAAATTTGGACATAGTCATTTCGGACGTTGTCCATCCTCGTCCGCAGGCATCCCTAAGCGTCTGAATGTTCCCAGATTTGTATAGATTCAAAGTGGACGGTTGTGCTATCTCCGCAGCGTCCGTAGTCATCTACACTTTGACAGCCTGGAGTTTGGGACGCTGAATGTCGTCCCAACTCGTCCTAAACTCCTATTTATATATTTTTCTTTAATGTTTTACACTATAAATCATTTGCCACATCCACTAAACCACATTATTACACCATATGATTTTATCACAACATAATACATGGATTATACGGTAATTTTCAATTTTAGGATATTACATCAGTAATGATGTGGCATGATTTCATGGTATGGCTAACTATCCTCTTAGCTGAGTAAGTTGCTATACTTAGCCTAAGATTGACACCTCAACTTAGTAGATAAATTAAGATCTTCATAGAATTATAAAATAGTTTTGAATGTTAACTGTAAAACAAAGGAAGAAGAAAGCAATTGTCTTACACAACAAAACTTGAAGAAAACTGTAACTAATTTGCTAAGGAGATTAAGTAAGAAATGTTTGTACGTGTTTTACTTTCCGGCCTACATCACAAGCATTAGGTTATTGATGACTCAAAGATATGTTGTTTGTGTTAAAAATTAGGCTCTGTACATGATAATTGTTGACTTGAGGATATGCTGTTTGTTTTAGATATTAATCTTTATATACGATGATAATTATGGAATTGAGGATATTCGATTGTTTTAGTAACTATGTACAGTTACTTGATGAATACTTTGACTTGAGAATATGTTGTATTTGTAATACCCAAAATCTTCATGGTTAATTATCATAAGACAATTTAGAATTTAATAGATTTATTATTTTCACAATTTATGAATTTTAATAAAAGACTTAAAGTATTAGAATTATTCAATAATTAAGAAATTTGGAAAGATTAAATAAAGAATTTTATTTTATAGGTAATAAAATGAAATAAGAAATAAGAAATAAGAAAGAATTAGGAAAACTGAATATAGTAGAATTAACAAAGAATATTATGTAATAATCATGGTTAAGGAAGAGATTTAATTGATAGCTTAGTAAATTATATTCTGGAAATTTAGAAAATATTGTGTAGGATGATAGGATGCATTAGAAGTTGTTGGATTAGATTTAGGAATGGCTGAGATCGTTTAGGAGGGAGAAAGATGCTTCTACGGAAGTGTGGTGTCGTTTAGGTGAGGGATAGTTCTAGATGGTAAGATGAGATTAGGGGGAGGAATGAGGACTATTAGATTTAGAAAAGATTCTTTCGAGAGAGCGTTGAATGTCGCTCAAGTGCAAAAGAATGTTGGACCAGTAGATTTAGTTTAGTGGAAGAAGTGTGAGAAATGAATCAAATGCTCTAGAAAAATAATAAGAACTTGAATCGTGGTGCTTAGCCTGCAAACTGAGGAGTAAAGAGACCATTGGGAATGGAAATACTACCTGGAGGACACAAATGTTCTTTGATTAAAGCAAGCAACCAACCAAAACCATGCCAAAAATGTCATAAGAATCATTTTGGTCCATGCAAAGTCGGTTCTGGGCTTTGATATAAATGTGAAAAGTTGGGTCATATTGCATAATTTTGTCTGACATTGGATAAGAAACCTGAAGGAGTAGCTCAACGAGTTTTCTCCTTATACTGGAATGGAGAAGAAGGAAACGAATAAATTGTAAACGAAGAAATAGGAAACGAGGAAATGGGAGATGAGGAAGAGGTGCTGGCTGTTGTGTCAAGTACACATGACTTTTTATAAGTCTGTGTTCATATGGCTTTATACTGCTATTACCTTTAAATTATAGAATCAAGATGTTTTCTTTTATCCTGTCAAGTACTGTTTCTATTAATGGTATAGTCACGTATATCTTATTCGATTCAGGTGCTACCCACTCATTTATTTCAATTGAATTTTGCACCAAAATAAATTGCCTTTCGAATCTTGCTAGTTGTACACATATGGTGCGATTACCCTCTGGGAACTATATGATGGCCTGTGGTATTGTAAAAACTCAAGAGGTTGAGATTTGCGGCCACTCATTTCATGCTGACTTGATTAGTATGTATCTAAAAGGATATAACATCATCCTAGGTATGGATTGACTATCACAAAATCAAGCGATTATCAATTGTAAAAAAAAAGTACGCTTTTGCTCTCTTAATGGTGAATCACACACTGTCCAAGGAACTAAAGACAATGGTAAGTTTGCTATTATATCTGCACTCAAAGCTGATAGACTCATGAAAAACGACTGCGAAGGATTTCTAATAAATGTGATGGACACTATGAAAAATCCAAAAGTAAAATTAGAGGATGTTGTTATGGTCCTGGAATTTCTGGGTGTCTTTCTTGATGATCTTCTTGGATTACCACCCGACCGAGAAATTGAGTTCTTAATTGACCTACACCTCGGTGTAGAACCCATATCTAAGAACCCATATAGAATGGCACTAGCAGAGCTACGTGAGTTAAAGTTGCAGTTGGAAGAATTAATCAACAATGGTTTTATACGCCCAAGTTTCTCACCATGGGAAGCTCCGGTCCTATTTATAAGGGAAAATGATGGATCATTAAAAATATGCATTGACTATCGGGAGCTAAACAAGGTTACAATTAAGAACAAATATCCTTTAACTAGGATTGATGATTTATTCGACCAGTTACAAAGAGTAAGTGTCATTTCAAAGATTGATCTTCATTCGAGATATTATCAATTAAAGGTTAAATATGAAGATATTCCAAAAACTGCATTCCGAACAAGATATGGACATTATGAATTTCTCGTAATGTCGTTTGGATTAACCAATGCTCCAGCAGCATTTATGGATCTAATTAATGAAATTTTTAAGGAGTATCTGGATAAGTTCGTCATTGTATTTAATGATGATATTTTTAATCTATTGACACTCAGAAGAAGAACATCAGAGCATTTGAGAATTTCTCTTTGTATATTGGCTAAGCATAAATTATATGTGAAGTTCTCCAAATGTGAATTTTGGCTGAATAAAGTAAGTTTTCTCGGCCATGTAATTTCCAAAGAAGGTATTGATGTTGACCCAACAAAGATCTCAAAGTGGACATTACTCAAAAATATGTTCAAGAGTTGGACATACAACTAGTTCCTACTCAATTAGATATATTATCTTGTAAAATTAACACTAAATCCTTCTATAATGGAACATATTAAAGAGGCCCAATAGGGAGATAGCATATGCAAAGATTTTAAGTTAAATCCGACACTGGCAAAACATAAGGACTATTCTATATCTGCTGATGGAGTAATAAAGTATAATGGCAGATGGTATGTGACCCGTGATTCACAGTTGCAATCAGCGATCTTGGGAGAGGCTTACTCTTCAAGCTTCTTCATCCATCCTGGTTGTAATAAAATGTACAAAGACCTCAAGATGCATTATTATTGGCCAGTGATGAAATATGATATTGCTCAATATATGGCATTGTGTTAGGTTTGTCAACAAGTGAAAGTAGAACATCAGAGACTTGGTGGAATGCTTTAGCCGATGCCAATACCTAAATGGAAGTGGGAACACATTACTATGGATTTTTTTACTAACTTACCCAAGACTACTAAATGACATGAAGCAATATGGGTGATTGGTGAAAGATTGATGACGGTTGCTCACTTTTTGCCAGTAAAGATGACCTACAAAATGGATCAATTTGCAAACTTATATATTAAAGAAATTGTGCAACTACACGGTATTCCGGTCTCCATTATATTGGATCGAGATCCACAATTCACCTCGGCCTTCTGGAAGAGTTTGAATAAGGCCATGGGCACTGAATTAAAATTCAGTACTGTCTTTCATCCCCAGACTGATGGTTAGAGTGAGAGGACAATACAAACACTTGAGGATATGCTACGGGGCTGTGTGCTTGATTTCCAAATTTGATGGGGAAAGATACTACCATTGGTTGAATTCACCTGCAACAACAGTTTTCATGTCACGATCAGAATGGCACCTTATGAGACATTATATGGCAGAAAATACAAATCTTCCTTATATCGAAGCAAAACGGGTGAAGTTGAGTTTTACGGTCCCGATCTCATACAACAAACTGCTGAATCTATTGCTATTATCAGGCAAAGAATTTTGGTTGCTCAAAGTCGCCCAAAAATCTATGCAGATCATCGCCGTCAGGACTTGGAATTCAACGAAGGAGACTTGGTTTTTCTAAAAATATTACCTTTTAAGGGGATTATGGGCTTTGGAAAGAAAGAAAAGTTAAGCCCAAGGTATATTGGTCAGTTTGTGATCACGAAAAGAATTGGAAAAATGGCGTACCAATTACAATTACCAGCCTCCATGGAAAGTGTACACAACGTATTCCATGTATCGATGCTGAAGAAATGTCTTAGAGATACAAATTTAATTGTACTTCCTAACGATGTGGAAGTCCAAACAAACCTAAGCTAGGAAGAAATACCTATACAGATTTTGGACTCAAGAATAAAAGAGCTTCGACACAAGCAGATTCATTTAGTTAAGGTATTATGGCGGAATCATTTAGCTGAAGAAGCTGCGTGGGAAAGAGAGAAGGAGATGAAAGCCAAATATCCAGAGTTATTTGATTAGCAAATTTTGAAGACGAAATTTATTTAACGAGGGAGGATTATAATATCCCAAAATTTTATCGAGATTTAAAATGATTTTCTCATGGGATATTATACCCCAATTTTTCCATAATAGAATTAAATCAAGAAAATTGGGAATTAATTGGATGTAAAATTGTATAAGGAATTAATTGGATATTTATTAGAATTTATGCAAATTATTAAGTGGAAATTTGGTTAGGATTTATTGGGAATTGATTAATTAATAAATAAATTAGAATATATATGAAAGAAAAGAATTTTGTTAGTTTTGGCCAAACTTCCGTGTGATTACCAAACTTCCTCTTATCTACCTACTTTTTGCCTAACAATCTCCACGTGGCTACATCTTAGGAGGGGTTTATTGCCTATAAACAGAGGGGAGAATTTGAGAGGAAATCACAAGGGAAGAAAGAACTTGAAGAGTGAAGAGAGAGGGGAAAAGGGGAGAAAGAGTGAGGGAAATTGTGAGAAATTGTGTGGGAGCGGTGTTACTCTGACAATTTCGGAAGGAGGAAATTAGAAGGAAAAATTCACAGGAAAGCTCTTCGAGGGTAAGAAATGGGATATAGTGGCCAGTAGAGGCCCTACATCACAGGATTATTTTACACTTTAGTTATTGTCAATTTAATTACGATTATAGTTAAAATTATCGTTGAATTTACTATTAACTTAATTGTTGTAAAATAATGAATTTACTTAAAAATAAATAATTTGTTATAATGCACAAAAATATTGAGAAAATGTTAAAAATAATAAAATGTTACGTTGAGCATGAATAAAATAATTGTTTCAATATTTTCTGTCATATTCCATAATATTGTTTTAATTCCTTTTATATACTGCCGTTATAAACCGTGACATTCATGCATCATGATAGGACTTATGAAATTGCTGATATATGTATACCATGATAAATGAAATGAACTAATAAACATAAATAGGTGTATGAGACTATGACGATTAGGTGACTGTTAATGGTGTTGACACCCCTGATGGATATATCTCCTCGTCAGAGTGATGGTTAAACCACAAGACTGTATGATGTATCCTATCTTCCTAGACTGATAAATCTCATACATCTAGATTGTTAAGTGAAACTAAAATGAAAAGAAGAGGAGATAAGTTCTTCTCTAAGACAAGCTGCATAAGTATAGCATGTGCATTGCATACATTCTATTTCTTATTGAGCCTTAGGCTCATGGTATTACCACTGATGTAGGTAGTAAACTAAATGCTATTGACGTGGAGGAGGAGGCATTACCAGATGAACTCTTGGGTTATTAGCCTTATTCCACCTAGAAGGTTATGGCTCAAGGAAAATAATCTGGCTATTTTAAATGACTAATTATAGATTTATTTCAATAAATGTTTGGGACTGTCATTTAAATTATTTAAAAATTATGTTTTAAATTGATTCCGCTAAAACTCTGATTTACAATATTTGTTTTCAAATAAATAAAAGAAAATTTTTTTATGCCTAAAAATGAAATAAAGAAATATGTTTTATAACGTGGGGTGTTAATGTGCAAGTTGTGACTTCTTGCTATCTCTTGGCAATGTACTTCTTTAGATCATATTTTCAAATCCATAGCATTTCTTACTATTATTTCTTGGAGGAGTTCTTCTTCATTCATCAAGGGAGTCGTGTTCCAAATTTCATAAAGAAAGCTTCTAAATTGAGGGAGATATTGGTTTCCAAAGTCGGAGTTTCCATAAATTCATTTGCGATAAAGTATTGAAAGATCCTGCCTTCCGGTCAATCACTGCCTCTTTAGTCTACTGATTGCCTCTCATTTTCAATTGAATCTGTCTTATTTTCCCTTCAGCCGTTCAATCGCTCTTCTGACCTCAAATTTACTGACGATTGTAAGTTTCCGGTGGTTCTCTTCATCAGCCGCTCCTTCACATATTCAAGCCTCGACCATTCAACTCTTCTCCAAACAATCGACAACTCACAGGTTAAGTTCGTTACCTCCTTCCATTGGCTCATCATGTATTGAGATAGCCTCTAGTTATTTTGACACCGAGACCTTCCAAACGCACATAAACTAAATGTGTAAAAATGAGCGTACATATAGTATAAAAACAGAGGTACTGTTGAACAGTCCTCGATAGGATTTCATATGTGATAACTCAGAAAATATCAAATTTGAGAACCAAGATGCAATACAAAACAATATAAAATCTCTACCTAGACAACAATTGCTCTTCTTACCAACATAAGCAACTACTCGGGAACAGGCTCGTAGTCAGTAAACTTGTTTGAATCGGGACTAGGAATCCAAACCAGAAGGAAAGTAGTCATGGTCCCAAACTTTGCCAAAGCACGACAAAATTTGACCCAAAAGCCCTACTGCAGTAGTCCGGATGCTGCCACGGAGGACCAGTCAGGTTGCCTAGTCCAGAAGCGGGTTTTATTTCAAACGTCTAAACTGTATTGCAGACACTCAATGCCCAAGTGTGGACGACTGGACGTACAACTACCGCGGAAGCCTGGTCTCGAGATCCTCTTAGTCAATACAATCTGGAGTCTCCTTGGTCGGCCGCACACATATGTTCGACCCATAGATCGACCGGAAACGAGGTTTTTGGGAAGAGACCTTGAGAAATCTCCCCTCTTTTCATCAATTTTCTCCACCAATCGATTTAACCTTATCCATAGACTCTAAATCAACTTAAACACTATAGAAGTAACCAAAGATTTCAAGTTTCTAAGCTCAAAATCTAAATCCAAAAACATTTGTACTTAAATGAGAAAACTGCGATAAAATTGAATTTATCCTCGAAGTCCCTTCACAAAAGTTTGAGCACGGAGTTTCATATGTGATAACTCAAAAAATATCAAATTTGAAAAGCAAGATGCAATGCAAAACAATATAAAATCTCTCCCTAGACAACAATTGCTCTTCTTATAAAATTCTAAGCTTGATCCATGATAACCCAAATTTACTAAATATCATTTCTTTAAAATTCAACTCGCACGGTAACAAGCAATTTTTAGCAGTCTAGCCATTTGTCCAAAATTTAAATGTGGCCAAATATAAATAAGTCGCAACTAATTGGGTTAACACGGAATATGTTAACCACAAATGACATGGAAGATTTATGTGAAAATTTTATTTACATAAAATTAGTTATTTTTACCTATTATTATGTAGCACTGTTTTTGATATGGGACCAATTTTTGAAGAAATAATATTTGGAATAATAAATCCATGCATGCATACAATTTTTAACTCACTATTTCAACGAATAAATAAAACTAATTTTAATGACAACCATTGAGTTTTTGTTATAGCTCACTTTAAATGACAATGTTTTTTTAGAAAAGAACCAAAGTAGCTAGGATAAGGAGTAAACAAGTTTGTTGGAGTTCCTTGCATTCCTATCTTTTGGAATGTTCGATTTTTCCTTTGGTAAGGATTCACTTATTTCTTTGTTTTACTCAGGTTCTTCTGTATTACTAATACTAGTGTGCCAGATTTTATTTCTTTAGCAGTACTTTCTTTGGATTTGATGGTATTAATATATTGTTAAACTCTTATAATCAAATTGTTAAATTCTGGATTTAAATTTTAGTTTAAAGCTTTCCTCTTTCAATAATGGACCCAAACCTTGCATTGGGTGATTGGGTCTTGTTTTAGGTTCAGATTATTCAACTTGTCATTTCTAACTTGGTCTGTCGTGTAGTAGTCCCAGACAAGAAAGGCTTGAATCTCATGAAATTATTGATTCATTTAATATAAGGGGCTTTAAAACCTTTGTAGGTGGTATGGAGGCTCAATGAAACTACGTGTCAACAGAATTACCCGTCTTAAACTTATAAAGACAAACATTTGAGGGTCATTAAATTTTTATTTAATCAAATTAACCTTCACTCCCTATAAATTGGGCATATCAAGAGTTCAGAAGCACAATAATCCAAATAACATATTTTTAATAATATATTAGTTTTGCTTTGCTAAATTCATATTTTTATAATACTTTTACGAAGCCAAATAACAATAGATTTCAAAGTCTGGTAGTTTCGGAAGTCTTTTCGATCAACCTTTAAATTAAGGTATCAAACAGTGATCTTTTATGCAAGAAAGGCTTCGATTACCTTTGTGATCTTTTATGTAGTGTGTCATCCAGCAAATGTGATAAATTAGGATATAATAAAATGCACTGAAAAGAAAGAATGCAGCACAAGAAGGTTCATTACCTCAAGTGTCATGGCAACCAAAACGTCAATTTGAAAGGATAATATATTTTCTCCATCGCAACCAAATAACATTCCTTTGACGTAACCACTATGGTCTGTCAAATCGACCTCAACAGAACATCTATGAGAAGACAATAACGATACAAAAATGAAAAATATGTGGAATGGGTGTGAGATATACATTGTGTGGGGAAATTACCATGGAATAATATGTGCATCAACTGCATGGCAATTATCACAGACAAATAGATCAATTGCATGACGAAGAGTTGATTTAAGGCACTTGTCACATGGGATGTAGTGAATTGTTGCATAATGTTTGCAAGTGAGACAAGGGTTGGGCACAAATTCATATACGGCCCACTTAATTAAAAAAAGTACTTAATTGGAAAAGATCGTGAAAATTTTAGAATACGAGATTAAAAAACAAATTACAAGATACAACACAAAGTAAATAGAGGAATGAATGATGCATTTTATAACATACAAAATAAGCATTCTCATAAAGGTCAACTATGTTAATTATTTCTTCCTTTAGAGGGACAGTTGGCGAGCTCGATCTAGTTGATGGGACATTCGAGGTTGCTTGTAACATTGCTTTGATTCACATAAATTTTATGTAGACCTGGGAAAAGAGGACGAAAGTCCCATGAACTAAAGACCAAATCAAGGAAGATAACCATTTTTGAAATACATTAGTAGAATGAACCGACACAGTTTATAATAATAGAACTATTTGTTATAGATGATAGTGAAACTCCTATACAATGGAAGAAAGACAAAAACTACAAGAGAACAAATCATCAATTGAACAATATCATGGTAAGCTATGATGATCAAGTTTGTTGCTATCGAAGAAATGGACTCTCATTCATTAAACAAATTCTTAAGAGAGTCGCATAGAGGCCAGACTATGGCAACAATAAACAAAGGTAAGAGTATTTTTGAACAAAGATGTAAGCACTAGTGAAGAAGGAAAAGGCAAGCATAGGTTGAATTAACGAGGAAAAGTTTCCCCAATTACAGGGCCTTGCCCTTTGTATGAACTATCTTGACACAGAAACCACTACGTCGAGAACCTCTAAATGTATAGAAGGGCAAAGAATGGAAAGATTAGTGAGAACACTTCTCAACAACCAAATGTTTTGTCCCAATGTTGGACTACAATCAACTAAAAGGGGAGAACGTAAACATTTCTGGAGTAAACTCAATCTTAGAGACATGAACCTCTTCAACTAGCGTACATGTATTCATACGATTGGTTTGGATAGTCTCCATTGCAAATCTCTTACTATTGATGGCCAAGGTAACATAGAACAGAAAGATAAGGGAACATGAAAATTACCGTTGAATTAAAAGAGAGAAGTTTTTTGAACTTTTTGTAGCTAGCTTGTGCAATCTTTGTTGATGGTTTACGGAGGACATGAACCTCCATAATCCACTATTCATTCTTATTAGGAACTATGTCTGCTATTTATTTTATAGGCATGATGGTACAATAACTTTTTCTTGGAAAACTATTATGGAAAGATAAAAATTCAAGCAACAGATAAAACATACAGTGCTATTGAAACATTTGAACCAACACTTAAGAATGTTTTTTTTGTTTGAACAAGCAAAATTACTAAATTACGACAACATCATATGACGAAGACAAGAAACCAAGTGAATAAAGAGCAAAACGTGTGCAAATATTGGAAGCTTGTAGCAATAAAGATGTGTTAACCAAAGAACCATGACAAAGAGAGTAGGGAGATCCACATAACAAAGTACAAGAGTTTTACGATATCAAAAACTACTGTCCGCAAAGTAACAAATATCACTACAAAAACAACTACAAAATTTCCACAAAGAACCTAACCACACCTATCAAAAATAGATTTATGAAATAACTTAACTATCTAGCAATACATAATCTAACTCCCAACGAGAAGAATTTAGAAAAAGAATAGTTCATGCCACACAAAAGCAAAATTAACAAAAGAGAAAAGTGCCTACTTAAGATGTAGCATTACTGATAAGCTCCAAGAAACAAATGGAGAGCCTTAGAGAAATCTGTTCCGTAGAATGATCAATACTCGAACCAGCAGAAACAAAATGAATAAAACTCCAAATGTGTACGTGAACTAGAGCTGTATGTCGGAGAACATAAACTTAATATAATCAGGAGAGTTGTGTAAAAAATCCAGCCGAAAAAGCACTCTAGATTAGGAGATCTATCAATTTTAATAACAACCCGAAAATCTATTTCCAGCAGGACAGTTTTCCCAGTGCAGATTCAAAACGGAATATCTTGAGTTACGTTAACCAAATGAAGCTCATTTTTGGAGGGTTGCTCACTAACTTACTCTTGAACAA